>JAQOWM010000821.1:0-104611 GCA_029041755.1 Resseliella maxima | reverse complement strand
TATTGTTTTTATCCCGAACAACTCGAACCGAACACGAAAAAACACGAACATCAAAATAGGAATATTTTCGAACTCCAACTGTCCGAGTTCGGTTCGTGAACAGCTCTACTGTGCACTGACGTACTTCTGTAAGACTACAACACTGCTACGCGCCCTTCAAGTACGATGAATGCCAAATCATACTTTGTTGTAAGTATACAATACTATTGAAATTCAAATAAATTAAAAATAACTTAATATTTATGAAAAAACGAATAAAAATAAAATAAATATTGATTGTACTTTCATTCAATAGTATTTGTTATTTTTTTTTATTTAATATGCACTCTTTATTCCTTTGTTTTTTCATTTTTTTCACTTTTACATTTTAATTTCATCATTCCTAAATTGCATGCAATGCATTTCGCTGGAGTATAGTACTTATACTTGACATTAAACATATTTTCGATTACATACTGTATTCAGGGTTATTATGGATTTATTAGCGTCTTTTCTATTTTTAAATTTAAAATAATTTATGTTTTTGAGATGAACAAGTACTGAATTAAAAATTGGCACCAAAAAAAATTTAGCTAATTACACCGAATACATTTGAAAAACATAGCCTCGAAGTCAGAACTTTTCATTGTTTATAACACTAATCAACAGCATTTCACGAACAGATATTCCATTGCCACAGCGTGATAGGGCGGACCACAAAGACTTCAAAACCACTTTTGGTTGATATCGTTATCGGCACGATTTTGAAGATTTTTTTCAAAAGTTCGTTTTTTTGAATTTGGAGAGTCAACGATGCCATATGGATAGGTGTAAAAAAATTTTCATGCGTGATGTAATTGAACTTCGAGTTGCTTTAAGGACTATAGGGTCATAGCTATCAGACGCCACAACAACACATACGATCGGTTAGATTGGTGAAAAGTTATGCCAAAGAATGTCCTTAAATCCATTGTGAAGAATTACGATTTTCAGTATATTTTCATAAAATGAAACCAAAGATCTCAATGTTATCGTGGTTTTAGTCACGGTTTCACGCCTGAATAATAAAAAATATTAAGAGTCTAGTGGCCAAAGATACGGCCGTTATGTAGCGAAGAAATCGAGTCTTATCGCAATTTCTCACAAATATTCAAAATCGCGTGCTATCTCATTTCTTTCGTATTTAATTTTCTATGTAAATTTTTAACCACTAAATTGATGCAGATTAAAACAGTCATGCAAAGAATTTAAAATAAATTTAACTCATGAACAAAGAACTTCTTGGGAGTCATTTGATGATGTGATTGATGGATTTCTCGGAAACAGAAAAAGTTCAAATTATAGGGAACTTGTAGCTAATATGTTGGACAATTATGAGAAAATAGCTTTGAAATTGCATTTCCTTAAATCACACTTGGATTCCATCCCAGATAATATGGGAGCTTATTGTGATGAGCATGGTGAGCAGATTTCACCAAGATATTGCAGATATGTAGAACAAATTCAATTTATATATATATAGGCTTGGGGAATATTGTTGGTTTCTATTGCGAGACACAAAAGCCAATCACCGCAGAAGAGGACCAAAAAATCATTGTAAATAAATATATTTTATCTATTATTTTATTTTAAAAATCAAATAAAAAGGCAAAAAATATAAAAATATTTATGCACGTTTTGTTTTATCAATGTTAGAAGTGTTATCATGAATTTAGTGGTTAAAAATTAGCATAGAAAATTAAATATGAAAAAAATGAGATATCACGCGGTTTTGAATTACATACCTACATTACATTACATTAATCATAGTTTAGACCAAATGGTATACCGAATTTTTCAATGTGTTTAGTCTTTAATGAGCCAGTGAACATTATATTCGAAAGCGTATGTGAGAGGCTTGGAGGGCACAACTGCACCACAATCGAAAGTTCGGCCCATAATTGGCTACACCTTTTTGCGGATTGAAGTATGAACGACAAGCCAAGCGCTAAGGCGATTAATTAATGTGATGTGCGTTAATATATGTGAAAAATTGCGATAAGACTCGATTTCTTGGCTACACAACGGCCGTATCTTTGGCCACTAGGATCTGAATAAATACATTTTTATTATCCAGGTGTGAAACCGTGACCAAAACCACGATAACATTAAGATCTTTGGTTCCATTTTATGAAAATATACTGAAAATCGTAATTTTTCACTATGGGTTTAAAGACATTCTCTGGCATGACTTTTCACCAATCTAACCGATCGTATGTATTGTTGTGGCGTCTGATAGCTATGACCCTATAGTCCTTATAGCAACTCGAAGTAAAATTACATCACGCATGCAAATTCTTTTACACCTATCCATATGGCACCGTTGACTCTCCAAATTCAAACAAGGTGCTGCGCTTTTTGTTTGGTTTTTTTTTTTGTTTTCAGCACTATATTTGTTATCTGTATTTTCGGTTTGGTTGACCAAACCGATCAGGCACTACATGCCTTACTTCATTTCTTTCAGAGAATTCAATATAGAATTCTAAAATTAGGTTTTGACAAGTCTTAGTAAACTATTGTTTGAAAATTGAGAGGTTTTTATTGAAATTCCGAATCACAATATTTTCATCATTCGCATTTTAACAATGTCTTCGGAGATGTCTTTCACTGATTATGTGTTACAATATCAATTGCTCATGAAGGAGCACGATAAAGAAAATACGTTAATGAGCGAGATGGAAGATGAAATATCTTCAGAATAGTTGGTGATTCGTACTTTGTTGGAAAAATACGTGGATGTTTGTGTCGAAACACATGAACGTGATGTGTTATTTGAACAACGTGAAGCGGCTTCCATATTTTCGGATCATTGTGGTGAATCCATAGAGGAAATGCTTGCTTTGGAGGCTGCAGTGGATGAGGAGAATGCATCGTTGGAAAGTTTTATCAGCAATTACATATCCGATTGTGACATGATTGAAAGCAATATTGAATCTTAAAGTGTGAGTCACTCACAGTGAGTTTGTTGTATTTAATTTATGTATTTGAATGGATTGTTAAAAAGACCGTGATGGACCAAGATGGACGACCATTATTACGCCTATTCGCTAGCTTAGGATTAGACCTTTCCAATGCTGCCTTTAGTTTCCCAATCGGACTGTCCATTCACGAGAACACTCCGTTGAGAAAAAAAATATCTTAAAATGACTAAACCAATAGTTTAGTATACATGCTATGCATGTAGTGCCTAAAAAACGAACTTTTGAAAAAATTGTAAAAACCCGTGCCGATAACGATTAACCAAAAGAACTTTTAAGGTCTCTGTGGTCCGCCCTATCACGCTATGGCAATGGAATATCTGTCCGTGATTTTTTTTTTTAATTTTGTAGACTAGTGTAATTATAATTAGAAGATTCAAAATAAATGAATTAAATATGATTGCGTATTCTTAAAAAGAAAAATAAAAATGCTGAAAGTACATGTTCAAACGAATTTTTTGATCTGATTTTGTCAATGTTTGTTTTGATTTGATATAGTTTTTTTTATATGATGCATTTAAAAAAATGTATTTAATTAATAAAAGCAGTCAAAAATAAATTATACACTTATTTAATAGCGTTTAGCAATACAAAACAATACTTGGAAGAATTTTTCCAACCGTGAAATTCGTGTGAATTTTAAGAGCAATTCATATCTCATGTCAATGCAAAATGTTCTACGGAGCGAACAAAAATGTGCTACTGAGCGCAAAAAATGCTCTCTACTCAAAACAAATAGAAAAAACGTGACATTTTTTTTACATATATGTAGAATAGTAGGCATGATTATCTCAAATAAAATAATCAATAGCCTACAATATCTAGCAAACATAGAATATTTAATCAAAATATAATGAAATGTACTTTCACTCTTAGATCATTTATACTTGTACCTTTCAATAATAAACAATACTGTTTAACCAAATTTACATATATTCTTCCATAAAGTATATGTTTACACTACTTTTAATTCTGCAAAAATATATAAATAAGTTTCATTACAAATTCTGAAAAACATCGAAGATCAATTGAAAACACAAAAAACACAAATGACGGATAGTATTATGTGACTATCAATGAGTACTCAGTGATAATGGGAGTTTAGTTTTTATGTCGCCACAATTAAAATAACTACGTCAGTGCGCAGCTTAGCGAATTTGATGTTTTTAGAGGGTAGTTTTGTGTGTCTGTTCCACGTTGTTTGATGTACGTTTGTAATGCTATCTTCAATTTTATTACTTAGAAATAAAATGAAAAAATTTGCAAATATAGTTTTGTTATATATAACAATAAAAAACCGCAACTTAATTTTGACGTATTAATTAATCATTTAATAATTTTATTATTATCGACATCCTAATCATATGTTTTCTTCACATATATATGTTTTCGTATTGATTCGCTCCTATTTTACATTATTCACAACACAACTTATGATAAAATATAGATTCTTGTATGAGTTTCATATCATTTTTTTGCAAATAAATCCCCATATTCAAACATTTTTTGGGCAAATTTCCATTGTTGGTTACAGCATTGTCCGAAGAAGTCATCCAAAATTATAATGCTCTTCAAAAAAAAAGAATTGCTCATTGTTGATATTTCAAAATTTTCATAGAAAAAACAAAAAACCTAAACAGCGTTTCGTAGATTAGATATACATAAACATTAACCGGAATATTACAGTACATTTGTTTCTGTAGTTCACATAATAATCTACTAGAAATGTATTGGAAGGGAATAATATTTTACATTTACTTAAATTTATATTTTTAGTAATGCTATATTAGTTATATTCCATTTTATTCTGTATTTTGTATTTTTTTTCTTATGAATATTGATCTCAATTAGCAATTTCATTGATAGGGAATTATTAGAAAAAAAAGTATATAATAATTTTGAATTAATTATCATGGGAATAGAAATAAAGAAAAATATTTTTTTGTAGGAAGTGTTGAGTAACAGGTCAATCATACAATACATAATATGTTATGCTTTTTGCTTATCTTCGCTATATTCTTAACATATTGATATAGGATAGGATCAATAATTTTTCTTACAATTGTGAACAATCGACTATGGTAATTTTCAAAATAAGCAAATCCAAATTTTATGCTAATTTTCTTTGGACTTTTTCAAGCTTTTCATAAGATTGAAAACCTTTGAAATCAAACAAATTTATCTGACTTTAATGATTTGAAAAAACTAAGTAAGAAACCTTTTTATAAAGGTGAATCTTTGAAATGAAAATTAAATTGTATAATAGTATTTTACAATGTATGATATTTTATATCCTCAAAATTAAAAGGAAAAGAGTAGGCTGGAAGGATACAGCACTCGTTGTGTTAATTTTTTATGTTGGGAATTATCGTATTAATATGTAGCCGTTATCTCATTAATATGTTGAAAAGATAAATCCAAACATTTTAATAACCGAAATTTTCGGCCAAATTCACCGCAAAAACTTCGCAAAAATGTCATGATTCAAACTGAAAATGTCAATATGAATGCCATTTGTGCAGACGATCAATAAATATTTAAAAATAGAGAATCTTTCCATGTAAAATAACATATAAAAAGAACTTTAAATCTCAATTCAAAATAATAAACTATAGTTTATTCCGATTATTCTGATTTGTGTTTGTTTCATCTTTTTCATGTTGTTAAATCTTTCTTTTATTTTAATAATGTCTAGGAATATTTGCGATGAGCATACAAAAAACAAAATTTTTTTTAATAATTTCAATTAGAAAATGTCATTACTGGAACCCCATTGTATATTTTTTGTATTTTTTTTTTTCATTTTATTTGTTTTCCATTCGGTTGCTTGATCATTAATTTCTTTTTTCCTTTTTCCAGACATTTTTAGTCTGTATAATCTCGAGGCATACTGAACACGCATTTGAAATGAAGAGAGATTTTGAAGACACATTTGAAATGATGTAACTCGCGATGATTTTTGTCGGTGACTCTTATTCAATTTAGATTGAAAAATTTACCGGTCAGTTTTGAAAAAAAACCAGATAATTGTATTGAGTCAGATTCTGATGTTCTCAATTGAAGAAAAATAATAAGCACACAATCATATACAGTTCAGAGTGAAAATGTTATGTAGAAAAGTTCCGTGGGAAAAAGTTATTATTGAATGTATTTTTTGTTGTTTTTTGTGTGCTGAATACACTGATCAATAACATTTTTCCACGGAACGTTTTATGAACATAACATTTTCACTCTGAACTGTTCATATGTCTTTTCGAAGTATTGCAAATCTAGAGAAAAACAAAATTTAATTCACTCAAAATTACAAAAATAAATGAAAATAATATGCTCTTCTTCTACATACAATTATGTCGTTTTTTTTTCTGTTTGACCATAACGGACAAGCCTGATCTTACAAATGTTCGAGGGTTTGTTGATCTTAAATATGAATGACCGCTGAGCATGTTCAATCATTGCAGTCATTCTGTTTTATTTTTTTTTTATGATGAATAAATAAGAAAAGAAAAATATTTTTGATTGGATTTTTTTGTGTTTACTATTATGTAAATTTGACATTTACCTAAATTGTGACTATGTTCTGTATACGACAGATTGTTCCTAAAAAATACATACACAGAGAGACGAGCGCGCATCATATTGCGTATATTATGCCACTATTGAAAATTGTAATATTCAAAACTATGATGCCACTAGTTTATTCGAATTCATATGTCGATTGAAATTTAAAATGTGAACTGTTATTTTTTATAATTATTATTGATTTGAAATAAAAATAACTGCGAATTGACAAATGAAAAAAAAACTTTGAAGTGTAAATGCTCTGTGTCGTATCGTTTCGTTTGCTCATTTTCAGGTTGAATTATGACATTTTTGCGAAGTTTTTGTGGTGAAATTTGGTTGACAATTTCGGTTAATAACATAATATATAATATAATAATTATTAATATGTTTGGATTAATCTTATTAACATATTAATAACAAAACGGCTACATATTAATGATTCCCAACGTATTAATAAGATAATTCCAAAATAAGTGCCAACATAATGCAAAAGTACAATATTTTCATGTTTATATTTTAATAATATGTTGAAAATGTTAAAATGAAATAAATAAAATATGTAATGTATGTACGGTACCACCATACAACTAGTATAATTTAAATGGATTTCCTTTTTGTAGTATGAAAAACACTCTAATAGAATAAAATCTCATACCGCGAAAATAAATCACATTAATGGTGTGAATCAACATTTTAATTCACATATCGCTCAACATTCTACATAGACATTTATTACATTATATTTACCCTAATTTTTTTAAAATTTGAAGATTTTGATTTCCAAATCATATTTTTTATTCCTTTAGATTGATTTTATATAAAGATTGTAACGCGGTAAGGTAAAATTTATCAAGATGAAATTTCAAATTGTTGTTTTATTATTATAACTTAAGCATGAGATAAATTATAAAAATGAATCTAAAATTAAGATAATAAGTATTTTGATATTCCCCAGTATGTTGATTATGAAAAATATATTTTGAATAATGATCACATTTGATGAAAATGAAAAAGAGTCAATAGAGGAAAAGTATCAAGCCAGTTTTGTAATTTATTAAAAATGTGGATTGAATGAATGTGGAAAAATGTGGATTCTAGAGTTTGTTTTTTCCAACTATGGCTATGAGAATTTTTGAAATAATTGATAGTTATGTTCTATTTGTTATTATGAGATAACTGTTTCCTACTTTGATGGTCAAAGTACCTGATTAATATCTTTAAGAAAGTGAAATTATATTGTATTAGTTAACATTTAAATGAAGTGTTTTTGAACATCGCTAATATATGTCAACTGAGAAGGGCCAGTTATTTCTAAATGATATCAAAAAGAATATATTACAATATAAATGAAAACTTATATCAACAATAACAAAAAAATCGGATTTATTTTCTACAACATTTTATTTTAAAAGCAAACAAACAAGCTTTAATGATGATTTAATGAATAAGTAAATCAAATCATATTGAATAGTGCTCATGTTATAAATATTTGAGGCGGGACTTCACAATTGGGAAAAATAGAACGTAACTCTTTGAACGAAGCACGAATCGTGAAGTTTTACAAGAAAACCAAGTCAAAAGATAAGATTTGAGTTCTATATAGTATTAATAGAAGAAAAAAAAGAGGAAACAAATACTTACACTCCTCTTTAAGAAACAAATTTCAGAACGCCACATTTTTTTCCTACTTTATCTTATTTTTAGAGAAAAATGGTGTTTTTCGCACTGAATAAATATTTTATGTTTTAATTTTCTGAATTTTCATATAACACTAAAACAAGTGGAAATTACAATAGGGTTGAACACTTCGGTTCTTTGGGGTAAAATATACGATTTGATTATATATTTTCAAACATTAAGAAATTGTCACTTATTTGTAATAATAAGATAAGAAAACTTCTATGCAATACATATATTATTAGATGGGTTTTTTGCCGGGAATGCCTGAATCCGCGAGAGGAAAAAAAATTATAGAAAAAATAAATTGAAACTTAAATCAATAATAATTAATTGCATGATGAACAAAATTACATTCTTATCATTCTTATCAGCTATTAATATGGACAAATAATAAATCAATCGTGATAATGTTGACAAAGAATATTGCGTTTATGAATTTTTTTTTTTTTTTTTTTTTTTTTTTTTTTGATAAAACCGTTTTATTTTCATAATTTATATCATAATCAATATTTGTTTGTGCAATCAGAAAATTATTTCTTATATACGTTGATCTTACTGAAAAACATTGTTTGAAACTGAAAACTTATCTTTTCCTCTTTTCGGAGCATAAGATTATTTCTCATAAAAAGCAAACATAAAGGTTTCAACAAGCTTTAAGCTTTAAACAATAAAAATAAATAACTTGAATCTATGATTTTTAACAGAGAAATCGAATTTTCCGGGCTATTAAAAAACAAGTTCACGATTAATGTTTGTTTAAAAAAAATTCGGTGATCTCACAAAAATGTCAATAATTAATACAATTTTTTCTTCGTTGAGTATTGTAAACATGAATAATGTTTACTAGTCGAAAAATATATTTGTTCAGCTTATTTTGTTTTCGCCAGAAACTATTAGGTAGATAATACACGATTCATTATTAGATTTGAAGAAGTTTACCGTAATATGCCATTCATATAGATTTCTTTAAACACGAGAGATGATCGTCATCGTCTTTCCGTTGCTAATAGACGGTGACGATTTTGGTCGCTTTCAGTCTCCAAAGCGACTGCAAGCCTTTTTCCATTTACATTGAGTACACCATAATTCTTTTTTTTCCATACCATATTGCTTCCGGCATTTCTTATTTTCCCCACGTGGTCTACGATTCGGCGATAGTTGTGAACGATGAATAACCGAAGTATTTGTAGCAATTGATGCTGTTGGTGCACTGTGCGACAGATTCAGTATATCTGAATGTTGGGGCTAGATAAATTATGAGATGAAAAACCAATTTAATATTATAATAAGATTGCTAAAAGACAGACAATTACTTGTTGCAAATGATTTGTAGTGTGCAAAGATTGCGAATGGTGGATTGAAGAATTATTGTTATTGTTGATGATAGAAATACTTCCTGATGCGCGCATGTTATTTGACCCAGTATTGCTATATGAATTTGGTAATCCCAAAGCCATATTAACATTATGTTGAGCTGCAGCTATTGCACTTGTATATGTTGGCGAAGGATATGGCGCATATGATGTGGATGGACGAGGTGATAGTCGAACGTGCTTCTGTGGTGACAGCTTTAAATAAAAAGAAAAGATTTGTTATATAACTTTGATAACAAATTTTGGTGCAACAAATTTTATAATACATACCGAACTTTGGTTTGCCCATGTATAATTATGATGAACTAATGGTGAGCTTGGGATATTAATTGCTCCTGCTACATTCGGCAATGGAGGTTTTACTGATGATTGAGACATAGTCAATAAACCTTGTCTATTAAGTTAAATTGAAACAACAATTATTTATTTGAAAATTTAATTTGGCCTGAGTTGCATAATTAATTAATTGTATATTTATACCTCATATTTCCAACCAATCGTCTTTGATATTCTGGATCTTCATGTGGTGGTCTAGCCATATCACGATGGCTTAACGTTGGTGGCGATGGAGGATTGGGAGACTTTACATTGAATTCCTCGGTTTCAATTTCAGCTTCAATTTCTGTGTAGTAGAAAGCCTCATCTGTGGAAAAATATTGAACATTAGATACGATTTATGAAAAATTGTATTGTTTATTTAAGGTGCAGTGTAGAAAATAATCATTTTTGGGTAATTTTGACAGACCCGGAACTGCATCATCACTCAAATCGTCATCAAAATCATCATCATCATCCTCTGAATTTTCATCGTTTTCCATATTTCGTGATTTTTGCATTCTATTTGAAAAGAAAGATTAAAATAAACATTGTTTATTAAATTTCGTTTTTCATTGTAAGTTAACTCATGCCGCCTCCATTCAATTTCTATAGAATAAAAACCTATCAAATGTAATGTTTTACGTATATGCTTCTATTTGATTGCATTTTCGAAATGTCAAACGTAAGAAAAAGACAGCACAGAACAACGAGACATTCACAACTGTCCTCAGTGAGTAAAAGAGAGGAAACGAGTAGCATTTAATAGTTTGCCATCATTTTGTGGTGGCAATTATTTGTCTTGTAGCGTTATTACTATTACTGATTATCGAAATTACATTATATTAAATAATTTTTAGTGAAAATATTGCTAAATTGTACAATAGAAAAATGGTGCCCCAAAACTTAAACATGGTGGATGATATTTTAAGATCTACACGTATATTTGTAGTACAAAAAAATGGGGAACTTTCCGACAAGTTTGGTAAAAACATAAACTTAATATGCGAATACGATCCACAAGGAATGAATTTGAAAATGTTTTTAGGTAAAATAATTCTGAAGAAATATTTTTTGTTCGATTTTTTTTACATAATTCCATATATCTATGTATGTTAATACATATATACATGAAATTTGAATTTTTTCAATTTTCAAAGCTGATGGAAATTGATATGAACCATTTAATTTATAGGTTAATTTTTGCTTTTATTAATATATTTGTTTTCAAAAACATTCTACTTATTTATCTCGCAGAAGATGATGTGAATTTAATTGCTCAATATTTAATTACCAATGATAATAGCACAGCTAATTTGGGAGATTTAAGCCACATAATTAATTTAGATGAAGAAACTATTTGTGTAAAATTTGAATCTCATACAGGTAAAATAACATTCTCTTTATAAAATGTGGCAAAACATAATATGTATAATCATTTATTATAGACTCGCAGAAGTTTCGTCAATGTTTAGGTAGAGTTAAGAAGCCACAATCTGTGTTTTCAATGCGAACAGAAGAATCCTCTGCATCTCAATACTTCCAATTCTATGGATATCTTAGCCAACAACAAAATATGATGCAAGATTATGTGCGAACTAGTACATATCAGAAGGCAATTTTAGGAAATTCAATTGATTTCAGCGGAAAAGTAATTCTCGATGTTGGAGCTGGATCTGGAATTTTATCTTTTTTCGCAGTTCAGGCTGGTGCTGCTAAGGTATATGCAATTGAGGCGAGTAACATGGCCACATTTGCACAGCAATTAGTTAAAGCAAATGAAATAGAAGATAGAATTAAAGTTATTCCTGGAAAAATTGAAGAAGTTGAGCTACCTCAAATGGTCGATGTGATTATATCTGAGCCAATGGGTTACATGTTATACAATGAACGAATGTTGGAAACATATTTACATGCACGTAAATGGCTCAAACCAGGCGGGAAAATGTTTCCGAGTGAAGGAGACTTGCATATCGCTCCCTTTACTGATGAAGCTTTATATATGGAACAATACAACAAAGCAAACTTTTGGTAACAATTCAAATTCAAGTATATATGTTATTTTATTTTATAATCATTCATTTTCAATATTGCAGGTACCAAAAGTCTTTCCATGGAGTAAACCTAACATCACTACATGAAGAAGCAATGCAAGAATATTTCCGTCAGCCAGTTGTAGACACTTTTGATATTCGTATTTGCATTGGAAAATCAATAAAGCATTCAGTAAATTTTTCAACGGCTAAAGAAACCGACCTTCATACAATTGGTAATTTCTTTTTGGTTCAAATCTAGTTCAATAACAATATTTTTTTTTTTTTAATTTTTGAATAGATATTCCATTACAATTTCAAGCATTACAAACTGGTATTTGTCACGGACTAGCATTTTGGTTTGATGTTGCTTTTAATGGTTCTACGCAACAAATTTGGTTATCCACATCACCAATATCTCCTTTGACACATTGGTATCAAGTTCGATGTTTGCTTCAAAATCCAATTTATGTTAGGCAAGGTCAAACTATAACGGGACAAGCCCTATTAATAGCAAACAAACGACAAAGTTATGACGTCACCATAACATTACGCGTTGAAGGCGTTGAAGGTACAAATACGGCTTCTTCAAATACTCTTGACTTGAAGAATCCATATTTCCGTTACACTGGTGCTCCTATTCAACCTCCACATGGAACAACAACACAGTCACCATCAGAAGCATATTGGTCTCATTTGGACACCCAACAAGCCAATCGTAACGGTACTCAAATTTTTAATTATTAATAAATCGCATACTTTTGCTTTTAAATTATCGACACAAATATTTACTTTTAAGAAAAACTCAATAACAAACAGATGATGTTGGTTCATAACGTTTATATTAGTATTTCTGCACCAATAAATCAAATATGCGTAATGTAGGATTTTACTTTTTCACTATGACTTGATAAGAAGTGTTTTACAAAGAAAATTTTCTTCCGCTGAAATGAAACAATAATATTGACGAACTGTTATTCAGTGAAAAAATTGCATACTCTACACACGATGAGAAAATTAACATTTTGATACAATTACTTTTCATTATTTATTGTAAACAATGTCAAAGTAAAAGTATTCTACTAAACTCAAAATATTTTTATCTAAGGCAATCGTTTTAATTTGTTCACTCTTATCAATAAAATAAAAGGAATTTTATAGCTAAGAATCATTTGTTGCACTATATATTCTTACTTGTCGCAAACTTTTTAGAATTTACAGATATTAGTTAAAATTTGAAAACTACAATATAAATGATGAATTTTTGGTAAGCTATTCCATAAAAATGTGATTCAAGAAGTATTTGTTTGAAAAAACACAGAATGTTGTGATTGTGTATAATAATATTGTCAGATGTTCTTTTTGAGAAAACTAAGAACAATTCAACATTTTCACTTTCGTTTTAGGAATTCTTTTGAAGAAAATTAAACTAGTAAAATACCCTATACAATGTTTTTGGGTCGCTCCGGCTATGTTTAGCCGAATATTGAGTAAAATTGTTATTGTGAATTCATGAACTTTTGACAAGTGTAATATTATGAACCATGGCTCAAGTTCCTGTCCCAAGAATAATTCCATATTGTTGTGGCGATGGAGGTGGAAGAGGTGGTAGCGGTAGAGGAGAATGGGGAAGAGAAAGTGGATAGGAATTCCCCAAGAAACAAATCGCGTGCTCTATTTTCGTAAAGGAAAATGTGCACATATTTTGTCCAAAACAAAAACAATTATCTTGATTTTTGTGCATATTTTCACTGCATTAAATTTGTGTTATATATTTGGCATTACATTTTTGTGCACAATTTGTATTACATTTTGCGTTACATGTTACTTGGAAGACGGACAGTGTGTGTCGACGAAAAGGGAGGGGGGTTGTTTCGGTTTGTACCCCCTGAAAAAGCGATTTAAAAGTTGAAACAATTATTTGAAATTGCTACTGTAGTTTGAGCGAAAATCCGTTTTCCTTCACGTATTTTTTTTTCGAGAAAATTTTTTTGAAATGTTCAAAAATTGAAGTCTTTTTTTTTCTCTCCAATTTTTGGAGATCGCTGGAACCCCTGCTCCCCCTGGGACTCTCATCTTTATTCAAAAGTAATAGAATACTCAATAGCAAAAATAATAGCTATTCTATTACTTTTCAAAAGTAATTAATTCAAATTTCCAAAGAAAACAGATGGAAAAAATAAATTCCCTCAAGGCTCTATTTCCTAGGGCCCGATTGCAAACAACAATTTTTGTTTAATGACATTATTCCAGTAATAAATGTGACCGAAAAAATATCGAAGTTGAGAATTTCATTGAAAACATCCCAAATCGTTAATAATACAAAAAGTTTTCCTTGGACAGTTTGTGTTAATTTTTTTGTGAAAAAGTAATAGTATAATATCTGAGTAAGACTTTATTTAGAACTTTTGAATTCTTTATTTATTCTTCTAAATCTAATTTATCCCCCTCAAAATAATTCCCTCCGGATACAATGCAATTATGCCAAAGTATTTTCCAATCTTCAAAACACTTTTTAAATTCGTTTTGCGGAATGGTCATCAGTTCCTTCTTTGATTAGGCTTTTATCTCCTCAATCGTGACAAAACGGTGGCTTCGAAGCGGTCTTTCGAGTTTAGAGAATAGTCAAATATCACACGGTGCTAAATCAGGCGAATACGATGGTTACGGAACGATATTGGTTAAATTTTTGGTGGAAAAATCTAAAAAAACCAATCAAATAATTTGAAACGGTGTTCAATTTGACACAGATGTCAAAGACAGTACTGCCAACCTAAAAATAAAAACATTTGTCCGAATCGATACAACCGAGAAGTTCAAATTGGAAAGTCTTACTCATATTTGTACACAGTAGTACTACTGTTGACAAAAAGTGATAGGACACCATTTTAAAAATTTCGCGCCAATAATCGGATTCCAAAAATTTCTGTCAAGTTTCGCGCAATTATTGTCATTTCTTCAATGGTAACGGATGTGTTTTCTGAATAGCAAAAACTGAATTTTTCGATTTTGTACATTTGTTTTCTATTTTTTCCAATTAACTTGCAATAAATTTTGTTTGCAAAATCAAATTTCGGCAAACAGATCTTGTGAGTCTATATAATGAACCATCCGCTATCGAACTATAATAAGATAAAGGTTTTTCAAACGACAGGAAGTTTTCCTAGAAGTAGAAGAACGCCTGAATCTCTGAAAATCAACTTGAGCGACCATCAACATCAAAAAGCCCGTTTCAAAAGCCATTTTTTATGTTAAAAGTTATAAATACACGATTGGTTCCAAAATCATGAAAATTATTTGATTGGTTTTTTTAGATTTTTCCACCAAAAATTTAATCAATATCGTTCCGTTACCACCGTATTCGCCTGATTTAGCACCGTGTGACATTTGACTATTCTCTAAACTTGAAAGACCGCTTCGAGGCCACCGTTTTGTCACGATTGAAGGGATAAAAGCCGAATCAAAGAAGGAACTGATGGCCATTCCGGAAATCGAATTTAAAAAGTGTTTTGAAGATTGGAAAATACGTTGGCATAAGTGCATTGTATCGGGGGGGGGAGGTGTTACTATTTTGAAGTGGACGAATTAGTTTTGGGAGAATAAATAAAGGATTTAAAAAATTAAAATTGCGTCCTACTACTTTTTGTCCACAGTATTATATTGTCAAAAGTATGCATATTTTTCTATTGACTACACACATAGAAATAACTGTCAGTGTTTATGTATTAGTGATTCTTATTTGTGAATCTGAACCAGAATTCGTTTTCACGAAAAAGAATTTTTGTAGTGGTGAAAAGAATTCTGGTTCAGATTCACAAATAAGAATCACTAATACATAAACACTGACAGTTATTTCTATGTGTGTAATGTTCCATGAAGAAATTTGTTACTACTAGACACTAAAAATGTAAATAATATTCTAAAAAATGTTTTTTCATGAATTGATAATGTACTTGTACTTCTCACAAAAGATTCTGATTCAAAGATTATTTAATAGGAATACATAAAAATATTATCAACTTACCCAAGGTGAATTTCACGAACATGATTCTCAATTTCATCAACGGTTCTATGTATTACATTACATTTTTTCCAAGTGCATTTGAAGATAGTGGTGTTGATCTGAAAAAGAACAAGACGTGGTTTTATTTATATCAAAAATTGATTTACGAATTTATTGTTCTAGAATTCTGAAAGAAATATCACTATTATAAATAGGCCATATAAATTTCATACCATATTGCTAACATTTTGAATGCATTATTACATTAGAATAAACCTTGTTTGAAATGATTTAAACTAAAGGGTGCATATAAATACTTATGTATTTCGATTTTTTTTGCACACAAGTTCTTTTGCTTTATCGACTGTGACACAGAAACCCAATTTGGTTCGACAATATAAGAGGTTAGTAGAGCACATGAGGAAAAATATATATACCAATTCGTATAATAGTACATGGATTTGTGAAATTGAAGTCATAAGAAAACAATTTGCTAACATTGAGTATATAGAATATTTTTGCGAAAACTGTCCCGCAAATAAAATAGAGATTCATGGAATGTAGGTCAGCGCAGATCGATGGAACAAGCGCACTAGAGACAGCCCAATTTTCCATTTCAATACATTTCTTGGTTTAAATAGGTCATTGCTATGACAACGATATATGTTATATACTTTAGTACAGCATTAATTGAGCATAAACCCAGAAATAAATTCACATTATTGATATTATTGGTACTACATCTGTAGTTCAATTTTTTGAAATTGCATTCATAGATTAATTTCTTATTTAACAAATATTCTTAATATCATTTCTAAACTGTCAGATTCTCGATCTACCATCCTAATTCACCAAAAATATGAGAAAATTAAGAAGCTAGACTAAGAAAGTTTTATTTAGATTCGAGTTCATTCATTTAATTCCTTTAATTTTTTGTTATTTTCGCAGTTGAAAACTTCTTTAGTTTTTTAGCCGGGTTTTTTAAAGGTTCAACCCAAAATTACAAGCGTTTTCTTTTTTTATATAACATCCTCACAACAAAATACGCAGTTATATGGAAATGCAGTTAACTTTTTGCTTTCATCAAGTATTTTTTTTAATAGGGTGTCAACAGTTAACAATCGCACGCAATGTTCGTTCGATTGATTGTGGAATTTTGTCGATTTTTGTTAGTTTGTTCGCTCGATTCATATTATTCGTAATACTGGTGATCATAGAATGAAAACATACAATGTTTTAAACAAGCATTCCTAATTAAATTGTTCTCCTAAATTTATGAATAACATGAAACAACTTTTTTCAAATATTTAAAATAAGGGAACAAATTAGTTTTAATTTTAGAAGTCCATTCTGAGATATTACTTACCTTACGTTTACGTGGCGTTTCGTCGTTGTAATCCATTACAATACCTTCATCGGAAGTAGACAATGATGCCGTTCGAAGACGATTAGTTTGGAATTTGGAGTGATTTGGAGTGATTGTGTTTGGTATTGGTCTCACACTGTTGTTTATATTTTGATGAGTTTCCATTGCAATTGCGTTAGTTTGACTTTGAGGTAATGTAGTAATATTTTCATCATTCAATTCATCACTACATGAAGTCCATGAGCCACTACTGTTACTAGCTGGACTCGAACCTAACATCCATGGGCGTGGAGAATGTGGTGATCCCGATAAACTCATTAAGACCAGTGCAGCGTTACATTCGTTCATTTGTTCGTCGTCACGAAGTCCATTCAAGAAAAGGTCTCCATCATGAGAAAAGGAGGGTCGTCTTTTGCGTGATCTAAAGAACACATATTATTTTAATAATTGATATATATGTTATTTTGTTTCAAATTCTTTGTGGAGCTAATGTATCATAATCTGATATTATACCTCACATAGTATCATAATCTGATATTATACTAATTCAGCACCAAATATATTCAAAGAAGATTATTTATTTTTTACATAACCATAATAATTCTAAAAGTGATTGATGGATAAAATCGTATAGAGCATAAAGGACGTTTTTTTGGATTGTTATTCAACACATTGAACTAGTCACAACATGCAACACGAATTTTGCTCAAAAACTTTAATGGTTTTTGTTGAAGGGATGTCTTCCGATTTTAAAAATGTTAATTTTGAGGACAGTTCAAAATGTTAAAAGTCATTTTTCTTGACTTTAATCCATTTATGAGGCCATGAATCAGCAACCGTTTTTTAGATATTTTGCAACGATATTATTCCTTACATTTTCCAGGTTTGTTTTTTCCTTTCATTATTTGAATCTTTGAGATGAAACAATGCCTCTAAAAACTGCGAAATATAAGGGAAATATAAACATCAAGAATGTACATACTTTTGGTATTAATAAAAATATTATTGCTTGACGCCCTCTGGTGGATGCCAGAATATATAAGTTTGAAAACTCTGCTAAGGGACTCTGTTCATCAAATACGTTTCTTTACAACATCATTGATAGGACTACGCTAGGGGCGCTTTTCGTAAATTCCTTGCCGTATAGTCCTGATAAATATATTTGCGAACGAAACTGAAACCAAAAAAAAAAAAACTCCAAAAAAAGTGAAACTTGAGAATGTGGCAAATAAATGTGAATTCACGTAATATTTTCATGTTTCATATGTTCAACTTTTTCTGGTTTCAGTTTTTTTTGCAAAAATTCCACTAATATTTTCCACTTATAATTGTTTTATTTTGGGCGTCAATTGTGGTAGTTTTTTTATCTAAAATTAACATGTCTACTCATATGAAAGGCTCCGAGGAAAAATGTTACACAAAAAAGTTCCCTGGAAAAATGTTATTATTGAGTGTATTCAACATACAAAAGACAACAACAAATACATTGAATAATGACATTTTTCCAGGGAACTTTTCTGTGTAACATTTTTCCTCGGAGCCTTTCATATCTTTCTGTAGAATGTCCAATTGCAACGAGAACATGGCAGTAAAATACATTGTGATACACTTAACTTAGATCAAACACACAACAATCTTGTAGTCCGACTAATATAGTAAACGTTTTGAATCAGTTTTCTTAACTTGACTTCCAAAACGACCATAAATGAGCATGGAAAAAGTTGCAAAATATATGAAAAAATCGAAAGGGTTCGATGGAAAAGAATGTTAATGGTATTTGCCGAACCCGTCCAAACATCGCAACTACTTCACGCCAAGACTCACAGATTGTATCGCTTTTCAAAAAATCCAGGTATGTCTCTCCGTAAAAGTACCGATGTCCTACACAAGAAGAATATAGACGTTTCGAGAGACCGTGCTTCGAAGATTGCATGAGAAAGAACTAGAACCATTCTACGCAACAAAAGACACTTTTGCAAGATCATCATATTGGAAATCGAATGCAATGGGCAAATGAAAAAGTAAACATCGATTGGAGCAAAGTTATTTACACAGACGAGTCATCTCTTCTTGTATTGAATAGACTGACGCATACTTGGTCCAAACCAACTGACAGAAAGATATCCCGGACAGGAAAACATCTACAAAATAAGATGTCCTACATCCGTAACATGAACTTTTCCGCACTGAAAATCCAACACATGAAATGTATCCAATTTCTGTTTCGAATTCATTATATTTTATCTCAAAATACTATGTTTCACGTATTTCCATAACCAAAACAACTTATTCTCTAACTAAAGTAGTCTGCTACGATATTTTCCTTGTAGAGGAAATGCGTTTTTGAAACCAAAATAAAATGAAATAGGGACGATATCTATTTCTCCGTTTAAAGTAAACCGAAAATGACTTACTAATTATGTTCAAAACTGCATTTTTGGCAAAAAAACATGAGTTTCTTTTGACGAAAATGCCGAAAAATCCCTATTTTGGGTACTTTCCCATACAAAAGTGCTATTTTCACAAAAACTCATGTAGGGACCGAACGAACAATGGAACCGACATTCTAATGTTCGAACACCCACATTTTTTTCACAAAAAAATATGAGTTTCCTTTGAGGAAAATGCCGTAAGATGTATTTTGGACACTTTTTATACAAAAATCATCAAAACACTGGCTATATCTCCATTTTACGGATCCACTATGCGATCATCATCCATGGCTGAGAATACAAATGGTTTCTATTTCTGAACTATCCTAACAATTCTGCATCATCAGATTTATTTTTGGCTCGTTTGAAATGAGCTATCGTGTTAACAAATTTTTGCATACAGCGTACAAAAAGTAAACAGTTATTGTGTTTGTTTATACGAATTTTGCCGTTGAGTGTGCCACACTATAACTCTCTCCACATTTAGGACTGTATCTCCGGAATTATCTATGAAAAATCACAATCAGAAACAACCCTCCAAAGAACAATTTTTCCACTCATCTCAACTGGTGAAACAAGGATATGTATGTGTGTTTCGTGGTTTTGCAAAAGGGATATGAATATATACCGAGAGCCAACTTCCGAGTGAATACGGAGAATGTCTCCCTTCTGGGTGCAATCAAAAGTTTGTATAGATATAGTAAAGCTGCTGTGAGAGTGGATGGTGAATTGAGTGAACGGTTTGAAGTGCGAAATGGCCTCCGACGGGGCTGTACAATTTCACCGCTTTTATTCATAGTTTATATGGATGAATTGATAAAGTTACCTAACTTAGGGGGTAATGTAGTTGGGGGGGGGGGGGGGTTGGAAGACAGCAAGTTGGATATGGAATTCGATCATCGCAGAGTGAATGGTAATAAAGTTGTGGCACAGCTTAGGTCACATGTTTTCAATAAACGAGATTTGAGTAAGGAGACGAAGTTGATGATTCATGGGTCAATCTTCAGACCAACTATCACGTATGGTAGCGAGAGCTGGGTCGATTCGAGCAAATTAATTCATGGTTTGGAAGTGGCTGATATGAAAGTTTTGTGTATGGTTTCGGGTGTGTCACGTACGAAATCAATGGGAGAACAGAATTAGGAATTAGAAAATACGTGAGGATTTGAATGTGGAGTCGGTTAACGAGGTTGCTAGAGAGTCAAGATTGAAATGGTTTGGTCATGTACAGCGTATGAATGAGTTTCGTTTACCAAAGTTAATTTTGAATCCTGAAATGAATGAACCGAGAGGTAGAGGTAGACCGCGTAGACGTTATTTGGATTCAGTCAAGAACGACTTGAGTGTAAGAGGGTATGAATGGAATAGGAATTCAAGACCTGGTTCTCGAGAGAACAGGCTAGACGAGAATTGTTAGAGGGTTACCATTACAGGACAGACCAGACGCTGTTGGGCATTAATGGTCCATAAATGATTGCTGTTGTTGTTGTTGTTGCTAAATTGCGATATTAGCAAGTTTTCATGATTTTCGAAGAATTGATAATTTTCAAGAGAGTTATTTGGATGTAATAAATTTTGTATAAAGTCAAGATGTCCATATAAGTAGAGAAAATTGTGAAACAAATTTGTAAGTAATAAATATGTACAAAAAAGTTCAAATAATCTCCCAATGTCAAATACTTTATGTATATTAATATACAAAACTCTTTTGATGAAATCGACAGCGCTATGTGGTGCCTTCAGGCTTTCATTTATTTCATTTGATTGATGTAATACTCAAGTGCCGCTGGGATAACGCGTTCGAGAGAACGTTTCATTTATAATACATAACATTATTCAATTATTTGTTGATCAAAATAAGTCGTCTTTTTTCTAACTAATATGATATGAAATAATACTATTTTTTGTCTTCAAATTACGTATACTTACCCATACTGCGTTAAAGTTAGTGGGACATCGATGGAATTTGATGCACGACGGCGATCATTTGCCATGTCTGCTAATTTAGCAAAATCTGTATCTGAATCAGCCAAGCGGGCAGAACGTCTAGATTCCAGTAGTCGGACTTCCTCTAGTTTCTTCTTCAAATCAATAGGTTGCTGTTATGATAAATCAAATATTTGAAAAAAACTATTTAAAAATGAGGTAAAAATACTTTTTCAATTAAAAAAATGTTCGGAAACGTCACAAAGAACAATGAAAACACATAAAAGTTTTTTTTCAATCTATATCAAGTTGATATTTTCAACTAATATTTCCACTCAGCGATATTGGTAGAGGCAGTTAATTACATTATAGCAAACGAGCCAGTTACCAAACACTCCTATTTTTGTTTAGTTTGCAGGAACTAAATTTTAATTTCACCGTCATTCTTCATGTGTTTTTATTTTTAATTCGATAGTATTGAGACTGTTTGATGCTTATCTGAAACTGCTTATTGTTTATTGCTTAGTTATGTGCGAAAAAATCTATATAGGAATGGCGCTGAAAATAGATTGTTGAATATTTCAGAAGAAATATTATTCAGTAATTTTTAAACTCGTGTTTTAGACATATCATATATTTCTTACTACTAAATATGTCGAATTTCGATATATTCACATTTTAGTGAAGGATTGAATTATCAGGCGATCAAAATCAGTAACACAATGATGTTGTTGTTGTTTTTAACAGTTCGGAAGATAAATCTTTGGACTGAAATATAAATGGTACCACTGGATTTAAATCCTTGATATATAGTTCAACAAGTTCAAAGCAGAGAGTGCAATATCTCAATGCATATTTGTGTGGATTTTACAGATAAAATTGTTCAAAGCAGAGAGTGTACAGGAGGCGTCAATGTGATTTTTGTTCGTTTATTATCGTGGTCGTTGAATTTTCCGAAGCGAATCCATGGAACAATATTGAAGCATTATAGGAACATTTTTAACCATAATTTAAACAATTTTTTATATTAGATTATAACAATAGACCCTCTAGAATGTAATGAAGCGGATTAACAGCAATAATAGCTGACAAGAGTAACATACTACATTTTCAGCTGGATCGACGAAGAAATGTAGATTTTTATGATGACATCAAATTTCACTTGAAATCTGCAAAATGCAGTGTATTCAAAATGTTCAAAAATCGTAAGAAAATTTTCACATCATTTCCTTCTTTCACATGTTTATTGGAAGAGCACTAATCTATTCCACACAATTAAAGAAACTGATAAAAACTTTTAGATATTACACAAACAAAGGTAAAAATGGAAAAAATACCCATATTTCGAGGTATCTTGGGCCAAGACTCAACAATTTCGTAATCAGAAAACCGAATTGGCTCAAATTTCGTCAGGAGTCCTCTGAAAATTGTTCCTATCGAATACCAACAAGGATTTATATGTAGTGATTCCATCTATATGTTAGTCCAAAGACTTATTATCTACAAACCTGTTATATGCTGTTGAAAAGAATTTAAAACAAAAATTCATTACTGTAGATGTAGAGCCAGTTTAGAATTCATCAAAGTTGTTCCATATACAAGAAAGAGTTACTGTTTACTTCAAATGAGACCAATCGGAGAAAGCATACCTGTCAAACAAAGTGACAGGGACAGTGACGCCCTCACTATAGTGAGTTTATAAACTTTTTGGCATTCAAATTCTTATAGAAATAATTGTTAACAATAACAATAATATTTCTAAAAATAACAATAAACAAACCATAAAACTGACGAGAATTAACAAAAAATTAGAAAACCTTTTACAAACATACATTTGGCTAAAAGTTTCGGGAATATTTGGATAGTTTCCACTATTTCTTTATTCTCTTGACACTATTCATATCTTTTGAATCACATGTTTCTCGATATCTGAACGCATATTCCACCGATCTGCATCTACGTACAGAATGAAGTAGTTTCCTCAATATTATCATAAAAACAGAAATAATCATAGCTGCGTGATTCATTTGAATCAAATTGATACCATAAAACATGACTTTTGATGAAGTTGTAATATGATCATATTTTTTCTATGTATTTTTGGTTGCTGTCATCGAGCAAGATAAGGAATATGGCCTCAAAATAAAATTTGTATTTAATACAGATGAATGTCAACGAGTGTCAATTTGAGATTCGAATTATTTTTACACATAACATAAGTTTATTAAACATTGCTAAAGAGTATTATTAAATGCATTGCCAATCTATTAGTATTATTCATGATTGTATTAAACTGCCTAAGATGGTGCTAGACCGTTGGTTCATGGATACCTATACCTATTTATGTGCTAGATGTAAGAATACAATTGGCAATACAGTTGCGATGAAGAATATAAATTATTATAACGATTTCATTTGTCATATGAAATAATAGTATACGCGAGTGACGAAAGCACCCCTATTGCATGAAAGTCTAAGTTGCCCATATGGATAAATAATTCAAAGTTACTACTTAGAGATCATTTGAGATATAACGTATTAAAAGAATAGCTTTAAATAAACTTCAAGATCTTTTTATAAAAAACCAAAAATAAATATTTAATTATTAAAATTTAGTAATTTTAAATTTATTAATAACTGTTTCCAAACTCAACAATGAATCTTAGTTTTTACGAGTGATGCAAGTACAACCATTGTGGAAATATCTCAATGCATATTTGTGTGGATTGCTTTGACGTTTGCTTTGAGCAGCATTACATCTTTTTGCGAAAAAACATGAGACATTGAAACTTTCGTTAATTTACTTTTTTCGAATACACCCACATTTTCACGTTTCACAAAAATTTAATTAGTGGTCTTCGCTTTTCGTCATAGCAGCATTACTTCGCAATCGCTCAAGTATCGCGTTGACTGAATTTGATAAAACGTCAACAAAAAGTCGCGTACTCATCGTTGCTCATGCATTGCAGATGGCTGTTAAAGACGAATATATATCGAACCATTTTCTATTGAAGAATTTTACCGTACGGCTTTATTTTGTCATTGCGTCAATCAATTAGTAAAAGAATTAAGCAAACTATATCACTTGGAAAGTGCATGCAAAATTCTTATTACAATAATTGTTTTCTTAAGTAATTTCTGTAGTCTAGGACAATCCCTATTTCAGAACCAAATAATAAAAAAAAATTTCAGTAATTTTATATATTGATTTGTGATGACATTTGCTGAGCAATACAGAAAATCGTGTTATATACTGAAAAATCAGCGCCGCTACTGAACAAATTTCTACAACACGATTTTACAAGTAAATTCATTTGGGCCTTTTTTTTTAATAGAGTTTTTTTGACAGATCAGGCGTGACTCATGTCAAACTGTAATATTATTTTTATTCGGTATTGTATGGCAAATCATCATGGAAAGACTCACACCGCAACAACGTGTCCAAATCATTCAGCTGTATTACGTTCTGTGAAAAATGTTTTTTGTAACGATGAGGCCATTTTCTATCTCAATGGATACGTCAATAAGCAAAAACGCATTTAGGCTGATGAGCAACCCGAAGAGTATCAGGAGCTACAATTACATTCGTAAAAATGCATTGTTTGGTGTAGTTTAAGAGCCGGAGGAATCATCGGTCCGTATTTCTTCAAAAATGAAGCCGGCCATAACGTAACCGTCACTGGCGACCGTTATCACACCATTATAACGGATTTTTTGATATTGAAGCCCGTGATCTCAGCGCGCTTTTTCATCACCCTTTAGTAGGAATTCTCAATCTCGTCTTTGTTCTCAAATCTTTCTATTCTGTTAAGGCAATACCAAATCATCACGAACAACAAACACATACTTCGATTGTATTGTATTGCACAGAAGATTGTAACAGAATCGAAGGATATCCGAACAATGAGCAGGCATAAGATACCCAATACTCGATAAATTATGTTGTAGAGCATTGCCTAAAATAAGCGGGTAGTTGTTCAATTGAAAATCGAAATAGGAATCCCCCTTGATATTACAATCGAGAATTGAAGGTGATTGGTGTTGGGGGGATGATTTTTCGTGGTCGTTCAAGAACAAAAGTTGTTCGATTTTATGCCGAGACTTATTTTCACACTACCCATTTGGTCTTTTAATCATTTTTTTTAAAAGTTCGATACTATGTATCATGGTTTTCCCTCAATTTTTCTCTATTTCTTACTAATTCGAATACCGAACCTTACTTTGATTGCTAGTTTCTCTACTTCATATCACAATCTCCTATCTTTTTCCAAATTAAATAAACACTCATAATTGAGAATCACAGAACATTTTCCGTCAATTTATTTTATCATTTCAATTTTGAACGAAATCCTGTGGATTAAGGTCCGCTTAACATGGGTTTTGTGGCAATTGCCTCGGTGGCTTCATGTGAGATCCGGCACTGATTCTTTACAGAGCATTTTATTATATACCAAACATAGGTTTATTTATTATGAAAAATGATTCTATACGTATAAATTTGGTTTCAATAAGTATTGAAAATATTTATTTTGAAATCCACGATAGAATAAATGGATAAAGTATTTCTTGCGATAAACCTTTAAAGTACATTTTAATCTATAAATCTTTCATAGCTGCGAAACGGGCTTCAATACGGTATCGCTGTTACGTACCATATTTATCATAGTTTCTCTTCAGGAATCGAGCTGAACTAAAAGCAATAAGTGGCGCCACACATTTTGTACACAAAAATAATATAACGGACACAGAAATAATAAATCATACACAAAAATGACAAATGGCACACAAAAATTATAATTACTCAAAATATTATATAAATAACAAGATGTCTCACATTTGAACCAAAATCCAATTTAAAAAAATAATATATTTTACGTTTTTCCATAATCAAAACAACTTATTCTCTAACTGAAATAGTCCCATACTATGATATTTTCCTTGGAAAGGAAATTTGTAGAGGAAATACGCTTTTGAAACCAAATTAAATGATGAATTAGGCATGATATTTATTTCTCCGTTTGAAGTAAACCGAAAATGACTTACAAATTGTCTATCAAATCGCCAACAATATGTTAAACTGGGAGACGCTGATTTCACTGTAAACTTGGGTGTCCCGCAAGGTAGCCATATTGGTCCAACGCTTTTTTTACTATTCATTATTGACCTGCCATCTGTAACATCAAACGATGTATTTTTAACAATGTTCGCCGATGATTTACGAATAGCTAAGATAGTGAATAACGACGCAGATTCTTTTCAACTTCAATCTTCGAACAACTCATTAAGAGACTAGTGTGAAATGAATTATTTACATCTGAATCTCGATAAATGCTCAGTCTTATCGATTCACCGTGAAAGGGCACAACCTAAACCAAGGTATTGCTATGGTGATTACTGTTTTGTAAATTCTACTGAACAGCGAGATTTGGGTGTGTTGTTCAATGATAAGTTGAATTTTAATACACACGCTGATTTGATCATCTCTAAAGCCAGCTCAACACTCGGTTTTGTGAAACGTTTTTCACGGGACATAGACGATCAAATCACACGGAAAGCAATTTATTCGGCATTTATTCAATCTAATCTCGATTATGCTAGTACTGTATGGCTAAACATTTCTTCAACTAAATCTAATTTGATCGAAAGAATTCAAAGTCAATTTTCAATGTATGCTCTCCGTGAATATCCAAATATATCAAATAATTATCAAATTTCGTCCTATGATGATCGCCTGGAATCGTTGAATATGCCTAGACTTAGTCGTCGCAGAATTAATTTCTCGTTAATATTTATGTATGA
This sequence comes from Resseliella maxima, assembly GCA_029041755.1. Classification (NCBI taxonomy): domain Eukaryota; kingdom Metazoa; phylum Arthropoda; class Insecta; order Diptera; family Cecidomyiidae; genus Resseliella; species Resseliella maxima. The sequence continues at coordinate 77,127 of JAQOWM010000821.1, read as the reverse complement.
CCTATTAAGTGATAGAATTCATTGTTCATTTCAAAAAAGTTTGTTTTATATTAATCCTAATCCACGTAATTTTCGTAATGCTGAACTTATTAAAATTTCAAATAATAATTTAAGTAGAAACACATATGCTCCCATTACGCTTATTTGAAAATATGCTAATATTATTAAAACGTTGTTCATTGAATCTACCAATAGAAATGAATTTAAAAGAAAACTATTTGATGTTCCTAACAATATGTTTGATATACGTTAATTTTTCATGATCTCAATGTACTAAATTATATTCAGCCAGTTATTGGCGGTGAAATAAATAAATAAATTATGCTCAAAATTTTATTTTTACTTCTGTGAAAAAAATTTTCCACTGGTTCTGAACTGTAGTAATTTTTCAAAAAAAATCTATTTTGGGTACTTTTCATATAAATATCATCATTTACACTCCATCTGATCCACTTGTGGTTATCATACGTGGCTGATGGTTTCTATTCCTGAACTATCCTAATAATTCTGCATCATCAGATTTTACTTTTGCGCATACAACATGTTGTGCATTAAAGTATTGTAATCTGTCTTAAAGTTAAGGGCCCCAACAAATATTTTTTCTCGGCGTTGTTAACCTAGGGAGAACACGAAAAACCATTTTTTAGAGCGTCGTAATGTGAGTGTGTGGTACCCTGTAGTACAGGGTATGTATGTATTGGTATACTCTAGAGCTGTTCACGAACCGAACTCGGACAGTTCGAGTTCGAAAATATTCCTATTTTGATGTTCGTGTTCGGTTCGAGCTGTTCGGGATAAAAACAATGTTGTTCGAGTTCGTTCGTGTTCGATTAAATCTCAATATCATTGACTTGCATTTTTTATGAATAACATAAAAGTATTTATCTCAAACTAAGCATATAAAATAAAGAATGGATATTCACCAACAAGGATGTTGATAAAGCAAACTTACTAAACAACTAGTTGTTTAGCTGATTCACATTTAGTATTCGCGTATTCAAATTAAAAATATTGAATATTAATGAAACATATAAGAAAATTTTTAATTCTGTGTTCGTGTTCTGTTCGAGTTGTTCGAGATAAAGAAAATATTGTTCGAGTTCGTTCGTGTTCGATTACATCTCGAACGAACACGAACAATTCATGGGCCTGTACCCTGTACGCAAAAATGTGTTAACACGATAGTTCATCCCCAACGAACCCAAAAAAAAATCTTATGATGCAGAGTTTCACTTTAAACTTAAATGGAGATGCTACACTTCAAAACTTGTGGTAAATTTCTTACACTATAGCAAAAATGCAATTTTGAGCATAATTTATAGCTCATTTTCGGATTACTTTAAATGGAGAAAGAGATATCGTGCCTAATTCATCTTATTTTGGTTTCAAAAATGCATTTCCTGTACAATTTTCCTTTCCAAGGAAAATGTCACAGCATGGGACTACTTTAGTTAGTGTAAATTTTTTAAAATAATTTAAATAAACCACCTTTGGCGAAGAAACGCTGTTTGGTGCAGTAATAATAATAATAATAATAATAATAGAAAAAATTATTTAGATTATAGAAACACTTTTTAACATACTATTTTAAGATAAAATGTAACAGAAATTGGATAAATTGTATGCGTTGGATTTTCAGTGCGAAAAAGTTCTAATACAACACAGTTTCGAAAAAAAATTGGAATGAGATTAGAAGAGAGACCGTTCTGGCTATTCATTCTCGTGAGCGCTCTTCGCCTCTCAATTTCTTATATTTGTGTCCGAAAATTCGATGTCTCATTTGTTATTTTTATTCCGTTTTGTTATTTTTGTGTCCAATTTTTTTTTTTTTTTTTTATAAAAATCTGTTTTGTAATTTATAGGTCTATGTCTGTTTTGTTATTTTTTGTACGAAATCGTTGTCCGAAATTAATTTTTAATATTTGCTCTTTTTTGTTTACTTCACGAAACGAAGTATGAAGTTTATGTACAAATGCACACAGATCAAAAATCATGAACTCCAAATTGTTGCACAGTGTTATTATTCAAAAAATTGGAATCACTCAATAACAAGTTTACATTTTTAAAACGTATCATATTGAATAGTAGCTGCAAGCGATAAATGAGAGCCTAAAATGTACTCGTATCTTATTCGAAATAACAAGTTTGTGGGAATTTCGTTTAATACAAAGGAAAATGATATAATATTTATCATTGAGAAACTAAAACTGACATGTGAGATTAATATAATAATTGTAAAAAATTTTGAAAACGAAAACATCTATTCAAAAAGTTTTAAACATTTCCCTTATTTATTTTTCTCTTACGATAATAGCTGAAATGATATTGCGAGGTGGCGTATAGACCTATATCTTCTTTAATATGTTGACAGAATTAAAATAACTTTTTTTTGATTATAATCAGTTTATTGCAAAATTGATAATAAATATTTTACGCTCCATAGTTTTGTTTCGTCACTCAATTTTCACCCTATAAAAAAAATTATTTTCGATTGAATTATTGTATATGTATTTACAATTACTAAATAAAAACAAAAATTATCAGCCACTTTTATACAATTTAAATGTTTGCATATGTTTCACAACAGATTATAGTCGTACGAAGTCCTATTATTCATTATAATTCGAAGAAAAACGAGCGGCAAAATTACTGATTGTTGTTGTACCTATTTGGCATGTTTGGCCAGATTCGTAAACACAAAATATTGTACACGTGCCAACCAACACATATATTTATGACGCAATACAAAGAGTATATGCGTTGTTAAATACTTCTTATGACGTCTTAGCAAATTCTCTAACGTTTGCACTGTTGATTAGGATCACATTTTAATAAAGTTATGACTTTTCATTTTTATTATGGAAAAAAATATTATTAAAATAACTTAATTTATACAGATATACATTTATCCATTAAAATACAAAACCAAGTAAATTTAATGGTTTTCTCATTTGATATGATACAATACAATCAAATTCTTGTAATACAAATAGTAAAAATTTTCAACCCGAGTTTAAAATAAAAATAACTGTATATTATTTTTGGAATAAATTGAAATAAGTTTTTAACTCACTATCTCCAAAAATTATTGATAAGATATTTCTTGTATTTTACAATAAAATTTATTCGTCATTCAATTTCAATGAAAAATTGCTACATTGACATTTTTTCATGAGATATTTTCAAATTTCTGGGTTTACCAACATATATGTAAATTTTAAACACTTCTTACAAATATTCAACAAATTTTAGTTATTTTCATATTGATTTGGGATGAAAATGAACTAATCACCAGTAACTTTGAAAATGTGTCTTTTTATTATTCATGCACCAATTCTATGAAACACTTTGCAATTTGAATTATGTCATCACTAAAACAGGAACATTGCAAGGTTGAATTTTAGTTTTAAATAATTTATATAATGCTGTGGTTTGTTTTGGTATTTCGACCGGTATACAAGTGATGAAACGCATTCATATGTCTTGAAAGATGCCAAATGATTGAAAAAGTTATAACATGAGAATGTCGTGCGCACGATTCATTTGAACATTGTGTGAGAGTGATAGCTATAATATTACCAGGGTAGATAAATATCAATGTAGAAATAATTCCAACAAAGCTAAACGAACACTCTATTTCTCTCTGTTGCTCGCTCATGTACTCATATTCATGCAATTGTCTCTCATACATATACGTTTGCGGAATATATGAAAACATAAGAGTAAATCTATGATAATTTTAAAGTGTATCAAACAGAGTAAACAGAGTTGTTTTTCATGTGTTTGACAGAGATAGTGGTTTTTCCAAAATAGCTACTTATTGCGCGCACTCTGCATTGTATTTTAGTATATTGAATCAATACATTCACTATGAAAAGCGTAGTATTGCCAGTAACTGGTTGTTTAGTGTATTCATTTGAATGAGGTCTGTTTGTGTTTACTCTTCTTAATTTATCATTCCTGGGATAGTTCGACATTGACCAAAAATCACATTTAAATGGAATGAATTTTATTTCTCAATGATTATTACTATTTAATGCGTACAAAATTTTAAACAGGGCATTTTGTCTCTCGAAATTTTTGAATTTCCTACTTCCAATAAAATGAATTCAATTGAATTTGTCGATTTCATATTAAAATAATTATATTGAACCTTGGATATCGACCACAGTTCCATACGGAGATATCTAATTTTTTCACACATACGGACATTTTTTTTCATATCATGTGTTACAAATTTTATGTTTTTTCATAATTTTCATAAAAAAATTAGAAAATGTGCCTCTGTTCAAAATCAGGTCAAGAGCTGATTGATTTTTTTCAGAATGTAAGCATGAGAAAAACCAAAAGTTTAAAAAAAAATTATAAAACAAAACCGAAATGTTTGAATATTCAGGTCAGAAATCCCTTTGCCAAAACAATTATTTATTAATCGGCGCGGTTGGTACTATATTCTCATATCATAATCACATAGTCTAGTAATATTATTACCATATAGCGGAACCGCTAGACATTTCAATATACGTAAATACAAAATCGTAGTTTACGCGGTTTTCACTTAAAAAAAAAAGTTCTCTCGTGTATAAATATTACCCTTTCGCACACACCTCGGACTATGCTTCCCAATCTGTATCAAAATTCTTGAAATTAAATTTGTTTTTGATAAAAATACTTCCCGATATTGGGGTTTTTATTGATAAATTCCTTAGCATTTGAATTATGTAATTCAGAGGAAAAATGAATATTGGAAAAATGACAAACGAGTCCGAATATCGAAAGAAAGAATTCGTAAAATTGAATGTATTTGTATGTATTTAATGTATTTCTCGTAATATTCGTACTCGTGTGTGTTTTTTTCACGTAACTTTTCTGTATGACATTTTTCCTTTGAACTACTCAATTGCCATTCGTGATTATCATTTTATATGAAACTTCAGACTATGTTGCATCGAAATAAAGTCCGGAATACTCTTTTCTTCTTTCTTAGGTCAAACGATCACTCGAAAAATTAAAAATCACAAAAAAATTTCTTTGTAATTCAATTATAATGCAAAAGAAGTGAACTTTATAACTTTTATAACTTTTTAGGTCATATCCGACTAGAAAATATTTTCATTTAAAATTTTACTAGCGATTTTACTTTTTATGGTTAGTTGCAATACTCGAGTGACGAAAGCATCATTACTTGTAAGTGTGTTCCTGATAGTAGACTTGCCTACCGGTAACATATAGATCAATTTTTTATACCATTGTGAGCTTAGATTTGATTTCATAACCTCAAAACCCTTTAGAATTCATTCGTGTGTTTTTTAATGATGAAAAGAACGTGAATAGAAAGAAATGTTAATTGAAAAAACTTTTTGGTATATTCTATATTCGTCCATTTATTGTGTATTATCCACTTCTCTTGAAACGGCTGGTTTCGAATGCGAACATTCAATTTCCTGTTCGGAATAGTTTAATTTTCGAATGTAACATTCATCAGATGAAAAGTCTTTTACTTATGTGCAGTTTTGGAACAACGGTAAGATAATGAAACAATAAAAAAAATAAAAAGTCTTACATTTGTAATGTAAATACACATTGGAAATCAAATTAATATTAGGTGTAAACGGGGCAAAATGAAACACGGGGGAAGGTGAGACAGTCGCCATATCTCACCATAGGGAAAAACATCTGTCCAACTAATGTTTTTTAGATTGCGTATGAATAGTGTTGGCTGCGAACGTTCGTTGTTCGTTCGTAGAAAAAAAAAAATTGGTTTTTGCTCGTTCGTTCGTTCGTAGAAAAATAAAAATTGGTTTTTGCTCGTTCGTTCGTTCGTAGAAAAATAAAAATTGGTTTTTGCTCGTTCGTTCGTTCGTAGAAAAATAAAAATTGGTTTTTGCTCGTTCGTTCGTTCGTAGAAAAATAAAAATTGGTTTTTGCTCGTTCGTTCGTTCGTAGCGTTTCAAAAAAATCGTTTGTTCGTTAGTACCATTATCTAAAAATGTTTGGCATACATATTTAATTTGAACAAAATAAACTCAAAATAAACTCAGAGAAAAAATCGTGCGAAGAAACAAAATATAATTTCAAGTATGATTACAGAACTGAAAAATATAATTCAATAAACAATTCATATTTTGATTAAATTTTTATCCCTTTTTTTGTTTACCATAAAATTATTCTATTCATTGTTGTTTAATTGTATTCATTTACGAAAGTACTGAGAAGAACTATGTTTAGAATATATACAGTTCTTCAATTTAAAAAATATTCGTTATTCATGTGTTGGAAATTCCAACTTGGAATTCATGAGGCAATCTAAATAACCTGAGCATTTTGTATAAAATAAAGTTTAAATTGAATTCTACGAACGAACGAACGAGCAAATTTTATTTTTTAAAAATTACGAACGAACGATCGAACAAAAATCATTTTGTCAATTTCTACGAACGAACGAACGGACAAAAATAAGAATTTTCATTCTTACGAACGAACGAACGAGCAAATATGTTATGTCTAATGCCTACGAACGAACGAACGAGTGTTCGTAGATGTTCGTAGGCCAACACTACGTATGAATATAGCAAACGTTTATAATATTATTATTATTTCCCTTTATTCGGTATTCAACAATAGTTTAATACATGCCTTAGAGGTAGGCCAAACTTACATGTTTTTTTCTTATAATTATGTAAACGGTAATAGCAAAAATCATGTTTTTGATTACTCTCGATTCGATTTTTTTTTCAACAGAGAATCTCAAGGGTGTTTGATAAGTCCGTGATAAAATGAACAAGAAATCATTTTTTTTACAAAAATCGATTTTATTTCTAAGTATAATCTCCTTTTGGCCTCCGTAGCGCATAACAAAAACAAAAAATATTTTTCAATTCCGTTGTTATAATTTTCTATTGTTATTTATTCTCATCACTGTGATGTAAAAAGAATTTAGAATTATACAGTCAAAAGAACGTGAATTGTCAATGAATACATTGGTAGAAAATTATAGTGATGTGATTAATAGATGGCATTAGCATTTTGAATGAACTTATCCTTGCGCTGGGGATGCTTTTAGCTCGCAACAACGAGTCCAACGATTTTTCAATTTTTCAGTGCCTTCTTTACAGTTTGCCAAGCAGTCCAAAATGGCAATCAGTTTTCCACTCGAAAATGAATATTTATATCTCTCCGAATTTTTGATCATGTCAAACAATCAACATGTTGCTGATATACGATAGATAGCGTCCGAAATTATTATAGACTTCTACCCTGGTAAGCAGTCTATATAGCCCTTTGTATGTGAGTCTCCCCGTTAAGTGCCATCTAAACGAACAAACATAAATTAGATTCACCAACATTTGATACTGAATCTGAATAAAAATTGATTATGTGTAAAAATAATTAAATATTAAGGTACAATAAAATATTTTTCATTATTAAATTATCGAAATATAAATATTTTTGAAATAAAATAATAAAAACACTTCATTGAGAAATTAAAAATACAACTAAAGCAAAACAAACTATTTATATTAAGTTTCCGCATGTTTATTCGATTGGCGTTTGTTGTACATGTATACATGTATGTATGTGTTTGTTGTATACATGTACAACAAACGCCATTCGAATAAACATGCGGAGACTTAATATAAATAGTTTGTTTTGCTTTAGTTGTTGTTTTAATTTCTCAATGAAGTGTTTTTATTATTTTATTTCAAAAATATTTATATTTCGATAATTTAATATAGAAAAATATTTTATTGTACATAAATATTTAATTATTTTCATATAATTACACATAATCAATTTTTATTCAGATTCAGTATCAAATGTTGGTGAATCTAGTTTATGTTCGTGAGTTTGGATGGCGTTCGGGAACGTGTTTGAATTTTTTTTTCTCACTGCATAGCTCTCTAGATAGACTTTAAACCGAGCTCTAAAAGACTCGCTCTAAACTCTTCACATATAGCCCTCTTATTCAAAACGCTTACCACACAGCCATCTTTTAAGGTCTGGAAACAGGTAATAATCTCTGGGGGCCAGATGTGGGGAATACGGTGGATGCGGATTCATGTGCAGTTCAAATCCCAATTCACCCTTTTTTTTATTGTAACAACTAATGTTGAATCATGAAAGAATTATATATTCAATGAAGATTATGCCATGTGCATCCTAAAAAACACTGATCATAAGCTTCCCGGCTGATTGTTGCTTCTTCGCACGCTTTGGTGCACTTCCACCATCTTCAACCAACTTTTTTTATGCCTCAAGTGATTCTGGTGTATAGTGGTGAATCCATGTTTCATCCATTGTCACAAATCGACTCAAAAACTCCTTTGGATTACGAATGAAAAGGCCAAATTTTGCTTGGAAGTTAAGATTCGAATTCGTTTTTGCTGTTCTGTTAGCAAACGCGGCACCCATCTTGCTCAGAGCTTTTTCATGCAATAATGTTCATGCAAAATATTAAGCACACGTTCAGTTGAGATGCGTACGGCCTCAGCTATCTCACCTACTTTCAATTTTGGATCGTCCATCATATCATGGGTTTTATTGATCATTTCTTCTGTTGTGACCTCATTTGAGCGACCTGATGGTGACGCCATCTATTAGAACTATCACGGACCCACCAAACATCCTAGTAGTGGAAATTTGTGGTAAGTTTTTCTGCTGTTTTGGAAGCATAACATTTTTCGATGAATTGTGTTTTCTTCAATACAAGTTTTTATGATTTTGTTTTTTTTTTTTCAAATTTTGCATGTGTTCAGTAAATGAACCTTACAAACTTGATATGAATGATGGTGGAATGGAGTCCGACAGTTGAAGCTGTACATTTTGAAAAACAGATGCCCAAGGAAAAATGGTCACAGAAAATGAAACCAACAGCAGAAGGAAAGGACCCTGAAACGAGCACTGAGCCTTCACCAAACAACATACAAACAGCGCCACACTCAAGCGCATTATATTTGCATTGTGAATGGAAGTGGTGTGAGTCCGAAAATCAAATACAACAACAAAATCTATGGAAAGACTCAGTGCTCGCCCTGAAACCGGACCGTCATTGCTAGGATCTCTTCGCTGTAAGATAATTATCACACCATATCGTCCAATTCAGATATTGATGTGGATGATTTTAAACTTCTTTATGCTTTTCTATAGTTTCAATAATTTTCTCTTTTTAAATTTCCACAAATTTTCAGAATAATGTGATTTTTATCGAAATAAAGCTAATAAAAAAAAAAAAAAATCAAGATTGTCTAAAATGCTTTGAATTTATAAAACTCTTTTCAAATAGCCACAAAAATTGTAGGAACCCCACTTTGCCCCAGTAAAATTCTCGCAATCAAAGGTGACAAGGAAAAAAATGAAAAAGACAAAAGTCGTGTACTATCAAGCGTTGTATAAAATTTCAAAACATTGCTTTATCTTCCTAAAATTTGGTCATTCATGAAGAAACGTTTCACTTTGCCCCGTCCTCCCCTATTGTTGCATTTTGGAATTGACAAATTACACTAATTTAGTTGTTATTGATTCTGTAATGATTATAATCATTTTTATAAAAGACATTTTTCCCGAAAACATTACGATTTGAATGAAATATCAGACCGTATTCACATTTTAAATGTAAATAATAAAAGCTTTTTTATTTCTTTTTCAAAAAATACTTAAACGACGAATAACCAAGCGAAAACTGTATCTTCCTTGACAAAGTTTGATTCGTCTATTGGTGAAGCTGGTGAATTCGTGAAACGTACCCTCAATCTCCACAATTAACTTGAAAACCTCTACTCTGTGGTTGTAAATTGAAAATCACATATAAATTTTTACAATTCATAATTTGTCAATGTAACTGTACTCTGCTCATTAGGGTGGCCTCCAAATACAAAAAGTTGAGATATTTATTCTCCCACACCCTAGAAAATTGAGAAATGTTATAAAAATGGTGTGTGCAAATTTTCAGCTTCATATATCGACGGGAAACCATGCCGACCGACCGATTTGTGGATCTTAGTAGGCCCCATGTGAAATATACTAAAATTATTCATTTTTTCTCCAGTTCTTTGGCCAATAACTAAATAAAATACGTCTCAATTGCAAGAATTATTATTGCTTTCGACTTTATTTACTATTTAAAATATTTTTTCAAGTGTTTGAACATCAAAAAAATTAAATTTATGGTCAAAACTGATGAAAATGCTCAAAAAATCAATGAAATTTGACAAAAAATAGGATTTTATTCATTTTTTTTTGCAAAATCGCACATTCATATGACATGAAATAAATCTCATTTGGAGAGCTAATCTTTGTTTAAGGTTTCCTTATCAACAGCAAATTAGTTTTTAGTCGATAACATAGCAGAAAAATTAGTTGCCGTGCACAATATTTATGAAAAAATTAAAGAATTGGTAATAAACATTGTACAGCATATTTGCAATATATTGATTAGCGAAGAGCTATAAAATTTTGAATTTGTTGTTATTGTTTCCTGGAAGTAATTTGAGCGTACGCTGCAACATGTAGACATTATAATGGCCCTGTGTTTCAGTTTAAAGATACAAATGTATACAAATGTTCAAGACTGTCGAAAAAAGGAAACAAATTAAACAAATTCCTGTTCGTTTTGCTGTTGTGTTTCCTTTAATTTGTTTATATATTGCAAATATGCTGTACAATGTTTATTACCAATTCTTTAATTTTTTCATAAATATTGTGCACGGCAACTAATTTTTCTGCTATGTTATCGCTTAAAAACTAATTTGCTGTTGATAAGGAAACCTTAAACAAAGATAAGCTCTCCAAATGAGATTTATTTCATGTCATATGAATGTGCGATTTTGCAAAAAAAAAAAATGAATAAAATCCTATTTTTTGTCAAATTTTGTTGATTTTTTGAGCATTTTCATCAGTTTTGACCATAAATTTAATTTTTTTGATGTCCAAACACTTGAAAAAATATTTTAAATAGTAAATAAAGTCGAAAACAATAATAATTCTTGCAATTGAGACGTATTTTATTTAGTTATTGGCCGAAGAACTGGAAAAAAAATCAATAATTTTAGTATATTTCACATGGGGCCTACTAAGATCCACAAATCGGTCGGTCGGCACGGTTTCCCGTCGAGATATGAAGCTGAAACTTAGCACACACCATTTTTATAACATTTCTCAATTTTCTAGGCTGTGGGAGAATAAATATCTCAACTTTTTGCATTTGGAGGCCACCCTACTGCTCATGTACATTGTACATTTTAGGACGTTTCTACTATTGAAAACTATCATTATTTCGCAATAAGAGTTTGTTTTTCATATTTAAATAACGCTGAGTGTACTTAAACTGTAAATAGGGATGCTAGAATTCAAAACCACCAAAATAAAATTTCGAGCAAATGGTTGAATTACCTGTGGAAAATTCCTTACACAGAAGTAAAAATACAATTGAGCATAATTGGAAGTCACTTTCAAGGGAGAAACAGATATTTTGCCTAATTTGAGACTAATTCATCTTAATTTGGTGCCAAAAATGCATTTGTTTGAAACCATTTTCTCAAACCGCAAAGTTTTTTTTTACTTTACAAGGAATATCTCATACTTCAGTTGGAGAATTAATTTGTGTTCGTTATAGAAAAGCGTGAAACATGAAAATATATTCAATTCCTCCCAGAAGTTGGGGGAATTATATGTGTTGGATTTTCAGTGCGGAAAATTTCTTTTTACGGATGTAAGACATCTTGTTTTCTACAGGGTGGCCCAATGAAACTGTCCTTTTTTTTGCACCTACATAAAAACTATTACATTAGCTTTCCGATCACTCTTTTGTTTACCGTTATGTTTATTGATGTTTTAACAATACGCTGTGATAATGCACATTATTGCCCAGTTCTTATTAGCTTTGCAATAACAACGGATGTGAAACGTCATCTCGTTTTGAATTTGCATGAAAAAGGTTTGCGACAAGTTGACATAATTCGGTGGCTTACCGATGATGATATCAACTTAAAATTTATTCAACGTATTATAAAACGATAGAAGGAACGTGGAACAGTTGATATAAAAGAAAAACCGTCCCCGGTCAACAAGATCTGTTCGAACAAAAGACCTTATCAAAAATGTTCGAGACAAAATTCACTGAAATAACAAAAGAAGTGCCAGAAAATTGGCTCGTGAGCATCATATCAGCCGATCTTCAATGCAATGAGTGTTGAAAGATGATTTGGAAATGAAACCATACAAAAAATCCCGAAAACACGGTTTGAAAATCAAAAATAAACAAGATAGAAAACAAAAATGCAGAGATTTGTTACGCCGGCACATTTTGCAACCAAGTCTTAATGCGCAAAATAATCGTGTTTATGCAGTCTTAATGCGCAAAATAATCGTGTTTATGCAGTGTCAATTTCAGACATTCCTGATCAGGGACGTATTTAGCGAATTAGTTATCTGAGGGTGCTCATATTTCACCCAGTGAAAGTTGACCCCAAAAAAAGACATATTTTGAAATAAAAAAAGGTTTTTGGAACTTTTCGAAGTTATGGGGCAAAAACATCAAAAATCGCCAAAAATCACAAAAATGTTGTCCGATTTCGTAGAAAATTTGTACATAGATAGAGTATAAAAATAGCATAGGTGTGAAGTTTTGGTAGTAATTAATAGATTTGTTAGTAGATCTACTAAGTAATGTTAGTATTTTCATACAACATTTTGCAAATCTACTAATTAGTACAAAATCGCACACCTATGAAAAATAGGAGAATTTTGAGTAAAAAAACTGGTCCAAAAACTAATTCCAACTGGTCCAAAAATGGTTTTGTAACAATCGGGACCAGTTTTTTCCCCCATAACTTCGAAAAGTTCCAAAAACCCCCCTTTTTTTATTTCAAAATATGTCTTTTTTTGGGGTCAGCTTTCACTGGATGAAATATGAGCACCCTCAGATAAGTAATTCGCTAAATACGCCCCTGTTCCTGATGATGATTTGGTAGTTGAAAGATTTCAAAACGTATCAAAAGTCATGGTTTTTGGTGGGGACCTGTTTTCGTTGAAAGTACAAAAAGAGAGAGAACCGTCACATCGAGCAAATCGAGTGCAACAATGGTTAGAGATATGTTATACCATAGAGATAATGTGCCTGATTTTATTGATGAAGATGAATGGCCGCCGTCGTCTCGTGAGTTGAACCCATTGGATTATTTCGTGTATGGATACATGAAATCGAAGCTAAATGATCTGAAAATCACAAAAAACACCACTTTGGAGAGACACATTCAAGGAGAAACTCGTAAAGATTTGGAATAGAATTCCCATAGAAATGGTGTGCGCCGCGTGCGATTCGTCTTCGCGGCGTTTGCGATTGGTGATTCGTCAAAATGGAAGAAGAATTCAAACCAAAACATTAATAAAAAACTTTGGGCCATTATCTATCATCTAATAAAAGTTTTGGTTGATTTCAATAAAAAATAATGGATTTTTTGATAAAAGAGACAGTTTCATTGGGCCACCTTGTATATTATACGCAAGTATTATGTGATCATTTTCGATATATAAAATAAATTCATTTTATTTTATTAGTTTTTCATGTTCTGTGTTAAAATTTTCACTCTAATTTCGAAACACGTATAAGATAATAATTCATATTATTATTATTAGATACCACATTACCTATTCAAACAATTCATATAATACACTTATGGATTGGAAACGAAAAAATTACAAATAATACCTAGTTTCGTATTCATTTCATTTGCCTTTCTTGTCATTTATATGCGAATTTTATACAAGTATTTGATAAAAAACGAGAAAAACCGCTTAAAGATTACTCACCTCAAGATTATTTCCCGGAATACGCACACATACTTCATCCTTGATAAAGTCATGGCTTATAACTTCTGCAACACTTTCCCGTCCATTATACGTAATGAAAACGCGTTGTCGGGGAGCCAAATGTACATTCATTACACTTTGGAACCCTGGCCCAATCAATTCTGAACCCAAATATTCTCTAGTTCCAATCATTTCCTGGCCAATGTCGAAGCGAACCATATACTTTGTGTCAGGAGTTAACATGATGCAATTATTATCCCGAATTCCTACAGATTGTGTTTTAACTTTTTGTATTATACCACTATAGTAAAGTTTATCCGATCCAGGTGCTACAACTCTACTGCCCACAATTGATCGTTTGGCCAATCGTTTATTTGTCGTCATTTTAAAACAAACTTTGGAAGCTGGTGATAATTTGAAACACCTTGGGAACTTCTTAGTTTCTGAGCCAATATAATTGGCGTCCTTTAGTTGACTCTGTTTATTCTTAATTTTGTCGGATTTTTTTATTTTCGTAAATCAATTTAAATTGTGATTACTGCTTTAGCGAATATTCGTAATAGAATTCAGATTTCCACAAATTGGAAATAAAATCAAATATAGTAAAAACAGAACTACTTATTCATAACACCCATGCAATATTTTTATTTATTGATAATATGGTAAAAATTATTTTCTTTCACATACTCGATTATTTTATTTGAAATGTGTACGAATCTTTCACTTTTTTCCTTTGTGAAGAGTTTTCAGCCGATTTTATATGTGTGTATGTGCTTATAGTTAATTATATATAATACATATATACAGGCATAGTCTTTTTGCTTTTTGTTATTATGAACCATAATTATCTACACAAAATGTTTTTATTTTCTGTTGTTTTTTCGTCATTAAGAAGTCTAGCGAACGGTCATTAAGACAAAGTTTGCATATTTAATATTATACGACAAAAATTCCTTGTAGAAGTTTGAATAAACTTTTTATTTTTCAATAACGTTGCACTGCAAAAAAAAATATTAGATAGGCTTCATAATCGACGGTAATAACAAAAAAGATTATTGCCTTGCAAAACTATCCACACATTGAAAAACACTCACAATAAATATTTGGACCTTATACAAAGGTATTTACAACCACAATAATCGTAAATGAACCAACGATAGCGAACTACAAACTTGAACTGATTCAGCCTGTTCATTCTCCTACGATTCAGCCTGTTCATAATATTTACAAATGAATGTCGCAATACGATGGAATGATTCGTGTAACCGTTAATACTAGTACATTTAGAAATCTGATATATATTTACTACCAATACTATGAAATGTCTTTGTTGACTTTGTATAAACAGGCATACATTTACATATATATTTACATATACATATACATATACATATATATACATATACATATACATATACATATACATATACATATGTATGCTAATAAGTTAATTTAAGTACTTTAAAAAAATATTTGAAACAAATTTTAAAATCAAAATAATAACATTTAGATATTGAAATAGACTTTTATATAATAAACAAATATATATATATATATATATATATATATGAAACTCATGAATACCTACGTACTAAACTAAAAAAAACTGAAAGGCCGTACATATACAAACGTAGATTCTTTGTTAATAACGTAAACAATCATATGTATGATACACTTGACTTGAAACGATGGAGAGAAAACCATATTTGTTTTCTTTCTGTCTCATTCGTATGCCGCTACCAGCTGATATATATAATATACAATTGCCGATGCGCAGTCTCTGTTTCTCCATTCGGGCCTTTATATTTATCAACACAATACTTTTTACGTTTACTAATAATATTTACAAATACTAACCAAGTGTTGACGCAAGCTTCTCCCGTGAAGGTAATGAAAGGGGAATTTACGTTCAACTAACAGCTGTATTTCGTTAGTATCTTTTAGCCATGTTATTTTTTTTACAAACTTTCAAATTGTATTTTGAGAAGAGGGGATCACCTTCACTATATTCAGCATAGTTTAGGCCATATGACGATGTAAAAAAAGAAAAACAAAACAAATAATTTAAATTTAAAAAAAACTCAAGTATATTTTTTTTTAACTTTTCATTTATTTCGCATATTTCTATCATTCCAATGAAATTCATTGATTATAGTTGTTGGTTAACGTTATAAGTTTATAAGAGATAATTTTATTTTAAATTTCATTCTGGTATAATGTGATGAACAGCTGCTCTCTTCAAAACACTAGATTCTTCTGAATCTTTTAATTATGTATCACTTAAACTATTTCATATATAGCATCCCCAAAAAAATTTAGGGAATTCATATTTGATAAATAGGTAATGTATATTTTTTCCGCATTTAGCACATGAAATACTGTTAATTTATTTCGATTTATATTACAAACAATAGAATATTTTGAGAAAACTTATAATTTATTGGATATTTCACATTAATTTTTACTGGAAATTTAATTTAAATGAAATCCACATTCAAAATATTACCTTTTCGGCCCGCATTCGATCGAATTATTAATCGAACGAAATGCACAACTAAAATATTTTCTGAATTGAAGATTGATCTAGAATGAAAAAATGAGATAGATATGAAGTTTCCAAATAATGTTCAAAAATATTGATTGAATTTTTAAATTTCCTTTAGGAAACCTTTAGTTAGTATTTTGAGAAAATCGATTGCATTTAACTATTATAAATAAAACTCGCCGTATTAAACGTATTTATTTAAATTGAACTCTGTTGATATATATACGTTGTATAGAAAATGCTGGGACAATATTTTGGCAATTCTCTCAGTCAACATTATTAGAAATATCTTCTGTAAGATATTATTCTGCAACAAAATTGTCATCAAACTTATAATAATCCTACAAATAAATACAATAATAATAAAATATCTACAATAATAATCAGAGTAAAATACCTATGGGGAAGCAAACAATTAGTAATAAGTATTTTCTATATTTTTTCTTATTTGTAATGGAATATACAGCATAGGTATCAAAACGACAACGAACTCGAGGTTGACCCAAAAGAAAAAACATCATTAGTTCCCTTCCTTTTGAATGTCGTTGAAGGTACTACTGAACGGCTGAAAGATTGAGATCCAAATCAAATAGAATTGCTTGAAAATCTACATTGATTTCATTTATATATCTAAAAGAAGTGTGTTAGTTAAGGTCGCCTACGTCCTTTTCTGTACGTATCAATGTGATATGCGGTAGTGTAAAAACCAAACATTTTATTTTCTAATCTACAAAAAGATAGATATTTTCTCACATTTCCTCACACTACCATGTCAATACCATACAAAACCCTGGGTGCTGAAAACTATAAATGCATTGTATCAAATTTTGAATTGTCAAATAAGTAGTTAGTTACTAAAGGGAATTTCAATATTTTTTTATTTTGTGTCAAAATTTGGCAATTTAGTTTGTATTTTATCATTACATTAAGCCCTATTATATTGGAATATCAAATGATATCAAATTTATTTCGCAACCAACGTTTATCTATTCATTGAGGTAAAATTATTCTAAAGTTTAAGAAAGCTTCTTAAAATTGCACTTTTTATAATAAAATTAATCAAAGTCAATTCTTCCAAAAAAATAATTTAAATCATAGATATTCATAGTATGTACTCTACTCAGCTGCAACGCAATATTTCATCATCATTGAAAAAAAACTGTATAATACAAAAACAGAGAACAGTATATAGCAAAGTAGGTCAATTTCTATGTGTATGTGACACAGTGCATATATACAAAAGCATTTGTATTAGTAAACTAATACAATGTAGAATTTGGTCGTTTAGTAAAGAGCCTTACACGATTTCTCTTTATTTCTTGATGAGAGTGTATTGATCAGAGAAACAGTACAGTCAAACAACCGCTTCACGGTGAGGCATGCAATTGCGAATGTAATAGAATGGTTATATACAAAGCACACATTTTACGAAATCTCATATGAAAATAATAACAAAGAAATAAATAGTAAATACTGATGAAATGGAAACACATATTAAATGATAGTAAATATAAAATTTCCGCGCATTTTCTGTACATTTACTAGTATATATATATATATGAAATATTTAACAACAGAGGAAATTGTAATAATTTGCCACTGTCAAGGCAATAAAGCTTGATGTAAACGTATATATTGGTGGAATAATATAAGATTGTTTATTCTTAATGTTGAATTATATATATGACAAACCTTAAATAAAAATTTCAAACCTTAAACAAAAATTTCAAACCTTAAATAAAAATTACTTCAATCACAGAATAACTTATAAATAATTACCCGCACTGGAAATTGAACATTAAAACCGGAAGAAATTTGTGACAATATATTTGGTAAAATTTGCGCTTCTTTTTCATTCAAGTTGAAATTATTTTTATTAAGGTATATATACAAAATCAAAATATGCAAACTATTGAATAAAATAGTTTTTCGTTTTTTGGTTTTTTCATTTAACCATCGTCCTAATCGGATATGAAACGCGCATATTTCATCCAAAATTTGGTTCATGTTTGTTCAGATTCGTTTCAAGTTCTTCGAAAAAGAAGAAAAAAGATTCATTTTCGTTCGAATATTGTTCAATTGATTTGGTTCAAATTGAATTGTTCAACATTGAATGGGGACAAATTTTTATCTGATCGATTCCTTAATTGAAAATGCGTTATGTATGCTCATGTTCGTTCGCGTTCAGTTCAAGTTATTCAGAATTAAAATGGTGGGTCGATTTTTGGAAAATGTTCATTTCATATGTGTGTCCCCTGGATCGTTAAATTATTTGGATAACATGGGATAACAAGATGTCTTACTTCCGTAGACGAACTTTTCCGCACTGAAAATCATGCGCATACAATTTATCCAATTTCAGTTACAAATTCATCACAATTTATCTTGAAATAACATGTTTTATGTTTTTCCACAATCAAAACTACTTTCTCTTTAACAAAAGTAGTCCTAAACTATGAGATTTACCTCGGAAAGGAAACTTGTAGAGGAAATGAGTTTTTTGAAACCAAATTAAGATGAATTACGATATCTATTTCTCCGTTTGAAGCATGGCGATGAAACGAAGTGCACGTAGTGCCTACTACGTGTCCGTATGTACCACTGAGAACACATATTTGTGCTACCGACAGCACATTCGGGCGCGTAGTATGCACTACGTACACCTCGTTTCATCGCCTTGGTTTGAAGTAAACCGAAAATGACTTCCAGTAAACTTTTTTGTGTTCGAAAGCGTATGTGAGAGGCTTGCAGGGCACAACTGCACCCCAATCGAGCTTTCGGCCCATGATTGGCAACACCATTTTGCGGATTGAAGTATTTGTTAACAACAATCCAAGCGTTAAGGTGATCAATTAAAGTGTTGTGCTCAATTCAAGTGTGTTCAAACTTCGAACGTCATAAAATGCCATTTTACATACTTCCCCATAAAAAAGTGTAATTCTCCACCGAAAATCCCACCTGAGTATCAAACAAACAATAGAACCGACTCTTCGAGGACCTTTTTTTTCGCAAAAAATGTGAGTTTCCTTTCACGATACGTCAAAAGTCCCTATTTTGGTTACTATCCCATACAAAAGTGTAATTTTTTAAAAAAAAACCCATCTGGGGATCAAACAAACAATGGAACCGACTTTCCACTACTCGAGGACCTATATGTTTTTCACAAAAAATATGGGTTTCCTTTGACGAAAATGCCGTAAGATGCCTATTTTGAACACTTCGTAAAAATTTTTTAACCAGATAGCTCATTCCCAATTGGCTCAAAAAAAAAAAAATCTGATGATGCAGAATTGTTAAGATAGTTTAGGAGGATAAAACATTAAATTTTCAGCCGTGGATGATGACCACATAGTAGATCCGTTAAATGGAAATATATCTAGTGTAAATGAGGATTTTTGTATGGAAAGTGTCCAAAATAGGCATTTTACGGCATTTTCGTCGAAGGAAACTTATATTCTTTTGCGAAAAAAATGTGTTCCATTGTTTGTTCGGTCCCTAGATGGGTCTTACTTTTCCGCACACAACATTTTTCTCGGCGTTTTGAACATAGGAGAACGCAAAAAACCAGTTTTCAGAGCGTCGTAATGTGAGTGTGTACCCTGTACGCAAAAATTTGTTAACACGATAGCTCATTCCCAATAAGCCCAAGAAAAAATCTGATGATGCAGAATTGTTAGGGTAGGTCAGGAATGGAAACCATTAAATTTTCAGCCATGGATGTTGACCGCATAGTGGATCCGTTAAATGGAGACACATCCAGTGCAAATAAAGATTTTTATATGAAAGGTGTACAGAATAGGCATCTTACGGCATTTTTGTCAAAGGAAACTCATATTTTTTTGCGAAAAAAATGTGGGTCCTCGAACATCCATTGTTTGTTCAAATCATAGATGAAAGTACCTAAAATAGGGATTTTTCATCATTTTCGCCAAAGGAAACCTTGAACAAGAAAGGTCGAACCGATCGGTTCTATTGTTTGTTCGGTCCCTAGATAAGTTTTTTTGGTGGAAAATGGTACATTTGTATATTTGAATGAGTACATTAACCAATATATTACCAATTGTTAGGTATGACTTCTCGCCATCTTTCAGGAAGTTGATGGATTCCGCGTTTAAAGAATTCCTCATCTTTTGAAGCTATCCAGTCAGCGACCCATTTTTGTATTTCTTCAAAGTTTTTAAAGCGTACATCGGCCAGGTCAATTTGCATCGATCGAAACAAATAGTAGTCCGAAGGAGCAAGGTCTGGAGAGTACGGGGGTTGATCAAGCTGATCCCAGTCGAACTCTTTTATAATTTTTTTTACAATATTTGCACGATGTGGCTTGGCATTTTCATCGTGAAATGAAATTTTGTCTTGTTTAGTCGCTATCCGTGGACGTTTAACCTTCAATGAATGCTCCATTTTGATTAATTGTTGCTCGTAGCTTTTATCATCAACCGTTTGGTCAGGTTTTAGCAGCTCATAATATACGACACGTTCCTGATCCCACCAAATACACTGCATAACCTTCTGGCAATTAGAGCTGCTCATGAACCGAACATGAACCGTTCATGTTCGAGAATGGTTTCACTTTTATGTTCATGTTCGTTCGGGTTCGGTTCGATATGTTCGAAAGAGAAAAAAGGGTGTTCATGTTCGTTCGAGTTCAAGTTCAGTTTGTTCTTATTGTTCAAGTTCGGTTCATGTTCGTTCGAATATTTTTCAATTAACTGAACCAAAATGAACTGTTCAATACAACAATTAAGTAAGCAACAATATTTCGAATAGGTTTTGTTTATATCGAAAATTCCTATTATTCAAATACAACCGAACTATTGTTCAGTTGTTTTTCTCAGAAAATGAAGAGTATCGAAGTCGCTTCAGCAAAGAAATTCATTGTCTCTTACGCCATCTCTAGTCGAGTACGGTGTGAATTTAAATTAATATCAAACAAAATTGAGAAAGTGGACTTCTATGCCGTGAGCAAGTACATCAACTATCGACTAATGGACTACGGCATAAATCAAGCGACGTTACATTGGAAGTGATTTCTATCATTTATACATTGAATGGCACATACACCATTACGGAATGCGGACAAAACGTATCTTTTTGCCGTTTCCGTTGATATAGACAATGTACATTGATAAATCGCTTTTATGCAAGAAATTCATACTATAGATGGCGTCAGGTGTGTAGAATTTGAACGAAAAGGAACAGATCGCATTTATGAACCAGTTGAATTAATTGAACAACGTTCGGAAACATTTTGTGTGTTCATGTTCGTTCGAGTCGCTTCATGTTGTTCAAATTTGAATATATTGTGTTCATGTTCGTTCAAGTTCGGTTCAAGTCAATGGGATAGCGTTGGAATGGAAAATGTCAAAAATTTTTCCGTAAAAATTCTATAAGCGCCACCTAAAATTTAACCGAGATACTAGATTTTGTGCAGAAAATTTTCATTTCATGTAATTTAATGCATTCATCATAAAATATTTGAGCTTTAGTGAAAAAGAAATTTTATTCGATAATAATTGAAATTTATTTACTTGAATAAATTAAAAAAAATAAAAAAACAAATTTATCCATATATTAAAACCACAAAAATAATAAAATATTTGTTTGCACACATCTCCACGTTTTTTTCCATACTCGTGGAGACGAGACATATTGAAATACGTAATTACGTATTGATTATGACAGCGATTGTTTGTGGTCGGTGTACATCGTGTACCAAATATTATATTATTCAACAACTATAAACAAAATAATGAAAACGGTTAAAACAAAAGTGTTTTTTTTTATATTAACACTAAATGACATAGATTACAAAAAATGTGTGACAATTTTCCAAAAAAATAGAAAACCAATTGAATTGCATAAAATGTCACGTGTGTTGCATGAAAACTTTAAAAAAAATTCCAATTCAATCATTGTCATTTGTTTAAAAGTGTTTTAAATTACAAAAAATCACGTATTTATTAAAACGAATCATAACCTAAGATTCATGCATTGAGATGACATTATGTAAAAATTATAGCGATATTGATTTTTTTTTTGCTCTCTCTCGTGATGTGATTAGGTTTCAAGTGCGACAAAAGGCTTTCAGGCCGATTGTGATTCTCAATGTATCCAAATTGAATTTCTTAACCATTTTGATTTGTGATGTTGAAAATGATTTCAAACCAATTTTCGATAAATTTCGTCGCAATAACAATGAAACACAAAACGCCAGTTTTGCCTACAAAATATATTGATAAAATCAACACAATTTATTACAATCAACACAATTTACTTCGACAAGATAAGAAATCCGAGATAAAAAAAAAATATGAATTTTACTAATAATGAGTTGATTAAAATGTTCAAATTATAATTTAATGAATGACAATGACAATGAATCGCACTGTAAACACGAATAGTCAGCCATTTTGTAAATACGTATGTCATCTGCTTGTGGAGAGAATAGGAACGTATCGGAAATTTCAACAAAATATACGTAATACCAACAGATGGCGCTATTGTTTGTGCTCTTGATTTTCATTTTAAGGCACACTATCCCATTGGTTCAAGTTGTTCAGAATTGAAAATGACCTGTTCATGTTCGTTCATTTTCGGTTAAAATTCGAACGAACACGAACGAACATGAACAGTTCGGTTCAGTGGACAGCTCTAATTTCAGCCTATTTTTTTTTTTTTGTAATTTCCAAAGTTTGTATAAATTATCGTAACAACCTACGTATATTGCATTGTAAAAGTGAGACAAGGAGCAGAAATGATTTTTTCTTTGTAGTATTGAAACAAATGAAATAAACTTGAATATAATTTGAAATTGAAATATTTCTTAAACAAGCATTTTTTTTATTCCGATGATATTAACTTATTCATGTTGGTATTTTACAAAGTGTATCGCGATCTCCAACTGGCAATATATCCTTGGATATTTCATAGAATTTTTCCAATGGACACAATGTTCCGCAATTCGGAATGTTGATCGGTGGAAGTTTTTCATCAAAATTCTTCCGGTAAAATAATTGTACAAAGTATTCTTTACCTCGTTTGTGTAGCTCGAAATACACGCTTGAAGCATATGGTGGCAGATGTATAGTCGGTGACAAAAATATGTTCCTGTTTCTATCTCTTTCATCCATACGCTTGTCTTACCATTGCAATGCTCAGTGTGAGATAAATTGTGCGCAATATTTTTGTATTGTGTATATTTGATGCCCTACTACATTCACATGCTTACAAAACATTGTGATCGCTACATTATGTTACGATAATTCTTCTTTGTGTTGGTTATATTCAATAAATAATGTTAGATATGCTTAATATGACCAGAAAAGGATCGATCAATCAATCCCTCTCTGTCGATCTTATTACTAAGCTATTGCAGAATATTGGCAATGTTATCATGCATACAGTTTTGCAATGGAAACTCTGTCACTATATAACGGTAACATTTATTGTTTATGCAAGTCCCAAAACTCTGATTTCATTCCATTTTAGTACTCTTTGATGCATATAATAATACATTTGCTCTGATTTTTTTACATTTTATTTATCATGGATTGTTTTACACGAAATGACCGACAAAAAAACTCTAAGATGTCCAAAAAGGACGCATAATTTCATTACGATATGAGAGTAATAATAATTTTGAAACCATTGCACGAATGACCGGAACTTCAGAGTATGTATTCTGATCGATTCGTTTATAAAATAAGAGTAAGTTTCACTCTACTTGAAAATAGTTAAACAAGAGTATGTATTTTGTATGTTTGGCGTACTTATAAAAACGAGTATGTTTCTTCGATTTGTGAATTAATTTTTTTTTGTAACAAGCATCCATAACCGATAACAAGAAATATTCGTTGTCGTGAGTCCGTTAAATACAACGAACAAATACATCCAATGGCTTTCCATTGTTTTCATACAAAATTCTATTGTGAGTAATCGAAAATCGCTGAAGATCGAAAAAAACCTAAAATTTTTTTTTTTTCAATTCTGGTGAAGGATTTTACATGCCATTTCATCTGGTATGTTCGTTTTGATAAAATGCGCATTTTTTTTCACTCAAATCACTGTTGGTAAATTGCGATCATAGAATTGACAATACATACAAACACATTTCACAAATATACAAGTTCTCGTTTGTATTGTGAATGGTCCACAGATCAGCTGTCAGTGTATTTGCATGTTGTAGTATTGTATCCCGATTAATCACAAAAAGTGTATAATGCTATTGCCCATAATTTCATTCAAATGTAAGAATGAGATAGAAACAGGAACATATTTTTGACACAGATAATACCTAAAAATGATTCAATTAAAATCATATTCCTTTCATAACCGAAATAAATAATATTCAATTTTGCTTACTTTATCATACACATCAATTGCATTCAGAACATTTACAATGGTTAAATCGTGGCCACTGTACATCCAAAGTGAACGATCCGGTTTAAGTGTTGATGGGATTTTACTTTGAAAATGATCTAACATTTCTTTGATTAAGGAACCAGCCTGCAATTTTTTCATTTTATTTGTATGAGTAAATGACTCATACAAAACTATCGTAAGATATTCCAAAGTATGATTCCATCTCATTGCTTCTCTTGCCCAATCTGGTAAACTGAAATCAACCCAATTAATTCAATTAAATCAATTCTCGGAAAAAAGATTCTCTCTCGATTAATTTCACTTACGGTAGTTTTTTGTAGCTTTCTATTTTTAAATTGTCATAAATGACAGTTATGTGTCTCAAGTTAACACTTGGCACACCCGAATTATCACGTAAGAATTTGGTCAATGGTGCATATTTTTGCATTATTGACTTAACTTCCGCTGATTGTAAATGCTCAATAAACATTTTCGTGTGTCGAGGACAATTTCCGATTGCCAATAAAAGATGTTCATCTTTTAATGGTACCGAATGAACTGGAATTGGCTGCCACATCAAATCTGGTTTTCAAATTTCCTCTGGCAACATCGGTGGGAATAGACCAGCTAAATTTGCTAAAAAAAAATTAATTAAAAATGACTTAAAATGATGATTTATAAAATTGCATTTTCACTTTTTAGACTAAAGAACTTTTCAAAATCAATTCGAACTTTTGATAAAGACCCAAAATATGCATCGTGCCTCTTTTTTGTGCCGCGGAAAAAAGAAAGGTATCGCCGCTAATCATTCCAAATTGCGGCAAGAAATGTTCACTCGAGAAATTGTAAAATTTATATCAACATGTTTTGCCAACGGAAAACTTTGAAAATGAATGTAAATTACGTGAAGGTCAAAGTCTTCCTCCAGAAGGAAATCCAGAAAATGCACCATATTGAAAACCGGATGATATACCGGATAAATATTTGAAAAATTTTTGATTTTAATTGAATTCTTATCCGTCAATCACCGTTCTCTTTTACATATTTACTACACTGTATTATGTATATGATGATTTCATTATTATTCGTAAATTATTACTGGTCAAAATTCTTTATATCAATTGAATACCTACCTCTCTCCCCTAGAGGACGCCCCGGCCAAATTTCTTCTTCTTCTTTGCTGTTCTGCTGCTTCAACTGCAGCACGACGTTCTCTCAGTGTGGTAGCTTTCCGATTAAAATCTAGATTGATTGGTTGCGTGATGCATTGTTATCACGATCCCACACAATTGTTTTTTTGTTGATTTTCATGATTGAATGTCATTTGCTTTGGTCTTGATTTGACATTCAGTTTCTTTCGATGTGATTCTTTTCCAATCCATTTATCAGGAGCAGTGAGAACAGTATTTCGGGCCGGTTAACAGTTTTGGCAAACTAGGAAACTGTTAAATACCAAAATTAATTTTCATGTTTTTTTTTTTGTTTTGTTAATAAACTTACCGATCATTTATGTTCCATCTGTTTCTCAGGCACATCCATTCTCCTTGCGTATCGATCCATGGTTAACGTAATGGCTGCTTTTGGTGTTCGCAAATGGTTTTTGATTGCAGAATTGGCGGCAGTTTTAGCATTTCCAAGAGCATAGATGATTGTTTGCTGATTTCTCGAGACCTCTTTGGGCAATTGTGTCAGTTCACGCACCACTTCATGTGCAACCTTTTTTTTGCACATATTTATTGAAATCTAAACGAGTCACACGCGGTTGGTATTTGACTTTACATGATTCTTTGTTTTTCTTTAACAAAATCGTACCCTCCGCCACGCCATTCATTGTACTGTACAGCAGCAAGTGGTTTTCCTTTTAGTTCTGGATTCAATTGCTCTTCCACTTGACAGTAAAAATCTGTAATAAGCAAAGGCAAATTTGGCATTTCTAATCTATGTGTTCATCAACGCTAAATATCATCAAAAACAAGAAAAAATCACTCACAATCCATATCAATTAGAGCAATAAGGCGATCATATTTATTATTGATGCTTGTCTGTGGTTTCGATATTTTTAAAATTCTTTTCGACAATTTACACTAAAAAATACTGAATAATATTTACTTAATTTCATTCTTAGTTTAAAACAATTCAAAATATTCCTTGAAAGATGTTCTCAGTGTTTTGATCAAATAGCAAACAGCTTTGACGTTTCTTCTAAATAAAAACGCATTTAGCGAGAAACAGTCATTAAGCTTGGTTTACATTTGCAAAATAACATTTCAAATCCAAAATGTTTTTTGCAGCCCAAATACATGCGCTATTATGTAAGAAATTTTTTTTTTCGCACTTTATGAACTTGACCATGCAATAACACACACCAAGCAATGAACTCCCCTGTTTTTTTCTTTGTCTTTTTTTCGATTTATTTTACCGCTCTTTACTTGTGAAAAACTTGTGACGAAATTGTACATTTGAAATGGAATGGAATGAATTGATGGTGTTATATGTCACTTGACGTTTCCATTTTTTTTTTATTGTTATTATTTTTTTGGCTGATACTTGGCAAATATTCTATTTTCTTCAAAACAGTATTCCAGAATGGCAAACCAAGGGAATTTATCAGGTATTCGACATTTATTCTTAAGCATGAGCATGATCATTAGGGTGATATGAATTTTGAACTTTTTCGAATTTTGAATTTTCTTAGGAGGTTGGGCATAAAAATAACCCATGCAAAGTTTCTGTCCGATATGAAAACTCTAGACCGTGCCGCAAGAGCCCTGAAGGTCCATAAGTCGAAAATACTCAATTTTTGAGAGAATATGCGTTGTTTGGTCTATCTCAGAGCATTTATTTGTACTTTTTTTTTTTATCATAGTATCATTTTCCATGTATTTTTGCACGCTGATTCCGAAAATGAACTCAGAATTGCGATTTGAAATCATTACAATTGTTAAAAATACATTTTTTTACGAAATAGGGTCAAAAATGAGAAAAAAACCAAAATGATCTATTTCTTAATACATTTATTTGATTTGAATACTCAAAACAATTTGTGTATTGTAATGACGACAGTGGTGGAAATGCCAATATAATTGGTAAGTTCTCTTAGTTGGTCGTTCGCCTGAATGTTGGTCACGATATAGTTTTGACAGTCGTGATTCTGCATGAATCCTAGGGGGAAATGACTCGCAGCGAATCCCAATTTATTTGCAAAAATATGATCAAAAATTTAAAGATTCGCGTATTATACTTGAAAATGAATAAAAGATTCGCAAGGATTCGCATTTAATTATGTGTTAAAAAGATGCGCATAGATACGCTCGCAATTGCAAATCTCTTTGTCAATTTCACATGTAAATGAAGATTCGTAAGACTCGTAAGATTCGTGAAAATGCTTCGATTTCTCTAAAATTTTGAAAAGATTTGCAAGAGTCATTTGCCCCTAGCATAAATCCTAGGAGGATTCAACTCTCACGAATGCGTACATTTTTACGAAATTTTCATGAATTTTGCGAATGCGCTTATGGACATTTGCACGTTATTAGCGAATGTTTACGAATACATTTGCTCCAATAATAAATTCGTAAACATTTGATAATACTGTGCAAATGTCCATAAGCGCAATCGCAAAATTTTTGAAAAATTCGTAAAAATGTACGCATTCGTGAAAGTTAAATCCCCCTAGCATAAATCATCCATTTGAGTTCGTACGATTTTGTGAGGATCAACTTTTTTTTGTTAATAGGTTCCTTGGCCTGGTATAAACACCATATCAAAATGCTCCAAGACCACAGAAATATTTTGGGTAAAGAAATCAAAGCGGGAATTCTCGATATAACTAAAGTTTCTATTAGATACAATCGGAACTTGGACATATTAGATGATTTTTGAAAAATGTCTCGAAAATGTTTCCCCAATGCCGTATAGTTAGATGTTATTCAACGCCCAACAAAAGCAAATTCTATTCAAATTCCACATTGAATCCTGACAAAAAATGTGCAATAATCAATTAACCAGTTTCTTAAATAACTCATTCAGTCTTTTTTTAGTTACATCCGAGCTAACATTAAAGTCAATAACAAATTGATTAAGAATAGGAGTTTTATCATTATAATAACTGTTAAAAGTCTCAATCATAAAATGTAAAGGTATGAACTTTTGATAACTATGGTTAACAACATGGATTTTCAAGAACTGAATATTTCTAATAGAGTGGTAGGGAACTCTGAATTGTATTTTCTTTAAAAGAGAATCCGAACATATTTCACCCTTGATCAGTTTTAACATCATTTGCGCAATCTTCCTTCGATTCTCCAGAGAAATCATTTGAAGTAACAACAATCTATTCTCATATTTCGGAAGGTGAAAGCCATTGCTCCATCTGAAACTTCTCAATGCATATAAAAGAAATTGCTTTTGAATAGATTCAATCCGTCTTGTCTGTCCCAAATTCCATACCTGAAATCCATATTCTAGAATCGGAATAACAAAACTAAAGAATAATAACTTAATAGTATATGGATCATTAAATTCTCTAGCAAAACGCTTGATCCGATCCAATCTAGATTTTGCCTTGGCTACCACAAATTCAATTATGAGCGAATACAAAAAATGATTAAATTAGATATGTAAAAAAAAGGGGGTTCATTTCCCCCCTTGGTGCTCACCATATTGATGTTGCCTTATAAAAATGCAATAAATATTGATTATTACTTGGCTCAAATATGGTTTTTTCCATACAAAAATACTTTGGCCTAATTTCTTTCAATGTTTCCATAACATTTTGTGCAATTTCACCTCCACCCTGATTAATTGCATTATGATGATGTAAATCTTGTAATCGTCCAACTTCACGATTCATTTGATTAAATTTATCATAATAAACGCGATAACCCAAATCGATGCAACGACAAGCTGAATAAAAAAGGTCTCTCTCGCATCTCTCTGCTATGGGTCATATAAAATACTTCAGTAACAAAATTATACGTATCGGCAGTTTTGCGTTGTTGATTTTCTTGCGTTGGAATTAAACATGTTTCTTTATTAATATCACGCATGTGAACACTTTTTGTTTCACGATCATCATTACAAACAGCAAAATATGTTGGATCAACATCAAGCACCTTGAATGATGTTCTCATCAATGGTTTGCATAATCGTAATAAAACACCACATAATCCCATCATAAATGAATCAGGAACTACTTTAGAAGCTACCGATGTTGACAATAGATTATGTGTATTCCATATTTTGCCACGGCCTGCATTTAAATGCAAACACAATCCAATCCATTCGAGCATACGATTTCGTATGTCAGAGCCAACCTAATAAAATTAAAAAAAAAAAAACAAGTTTAAATTATTTATTAAATAAAAAAAAAAATGTAAATGTCATCATCACCAACCAAAAGAAATCCTCTGACAATGGAGTGCATTTGATCCAAATATAAACAATTCCAAAGTGAATTTGGTATTGTCATGGATCGAGCATCAGCAATACTGTCAAAATATTCGTACCGGCCATTATGCGTTTTTGGTAAAATTGATATAGACAACAATGTTCCCAGTAATGTTTCGGAAAATTGAATGCCATTTATAATTCCGTCATTCATTTTACTCGTTGTATAATCTAACAATAATTGTGCCAATGTTGCATTTTTTTATCGCTCACAAACGCTTGCAATATAAATGGCACCCATTTCTCTAATGTGCCCAACGATCCATTCTTTGCTGCAACTAAACATTGGTCAAAAATCTTGTCGGACCTGTAATAAATCGAGACATTTGTTATATCAATTTTTTTTTTTTTGGATGCAAAATTTAAATTTATCAATAGATTGTGCTTTTTTTTCTCTCTATTTATTTTTAAATCACTTTTTGTTGAAAATGTTATCCCTTAAACTGATTTTTTTTTTTTCATTTAAAAATGGCGGACATTTATAATTACATTTTACGTAGTGAATCCATGTCCGTGGGATCATTATCAGCAGCCACATTAGCAACAGTTTTCGATAAAAATTCACATTTGCATTCAAATTCATCTGAATAAT
Source organism: Resseliella maxima (assembly GCA_029041755.1). Classification (NCBI taxonomy): domain Eukaryota; kingdom Metazoa; phylum Arthropoda; class Insecta; order Diptera; family Cecidomyiidae; genus Resseliella; species Resseliella maxima. The sequence goes on along the minus strand of JAQOWM010000821.1, from coordinate 46,372 downwards.
TTTGAAATAAATTGATCCATTGCTCGGACAACGATTGATTTACATAAAGTTGCGGTTGATGACACGTTTTCATTGCAACACTCTGAATGGTATGTTGCAACCATAAAAAAAATCTGACACCAACAAATCGTATTTGTCACTTTCGGCAGACTTCATGTCATTCAAAAAACCTTTCATTCTTTGTTGCTTTAGAGTTGGAGTTCGGAATTCTAATGATGACTAAAATATAGAAATAAATTCATGTGAACATGCGTGTTGTCAATGACATTACTACTGTGCCCAAATGAAACCCGGAATTTTGTTATAAAATGAAAATTCTTTATTTATTCATCTAAATCAATTTCATCGCCTTCAAAGTACTCCCCTTCCGACACAATGCACATATGCCAACGCTTTTTCCAATCTTCGAAACACTTTTCAAATTCGATTTCCGGAGTAGCCATCAGTTCCTTCTTTGATTCGGCTCTTATCTCCTCAATCGTGTCAAAACGGTGGCATCGAAGAGGTCTTTTGAGTTTGGAGAATAGCCAGAAGTCACACGGAGCTAAATCAAGCGAATACGGTGGTTGCGGAACGATATTGCTTAAATTTTTGGTGGAAAAACCTCAAAAAACCAATTAAAGAAATTTCATGGTTTTGGAACCAAACGTGAATTTGAAACGTGGGACTTTTAACTTAAAAAAAAGCTTTTGAAACGGTGTTCATAGTTTATGTGGAGAACCAAGAGATCTAACCATCACTCTTAAAGTTCATCGACGATGTTTCACTGAAAATTTTCTCATTTTTTTGATGTTGATGGTCGTTTAAGCCGATTTTTAGAGGTGATCTTCAACTTTTAGGAAAATTTTCTGTCTTTTGAATAACCTGGATCTTATTACAGTTCGATAGGGGAAGGTTCAATATATGACCTCAAAAGATCTGTTTGTCGAAATTTGATATTACAAACAAAACTTATTATAACTTGTTTTGAGAAAAAAATGGAAAAAATGTAAAAAATCGAAGAATACACTTTTTGCGTCTCACAAAAACAAGCGTAACTCAAACACTAATGAATATTTTGACGTGAAATTTGACACAAATGTCAGAAATAGTGCTGCCAAAATGAAAAAAAAATATTGCGGCGAAAATAACTACCCGCGTAGTTTAAATTTAAAGATTCCGGGTTTCATTTGCGCACAGTAGTACAATAAAAAAAATTAAAATTAAAAATGTTTCTTAATTATTGGGTGTATGCAAAAGAAATGTCGATTTAGATAACAGATGGCGTAACTAGCGTTGTGTGCATCGGACCATACCGCGGCCATTTTCTTTTTTTTTGTCTGTTATTACGCTATAAATTTCAGTATATGTCATTTTGCTGAAGTGTAAACAACAAAGATTTTTTTTGCTTCAAAAATGTAGAAATTCGTGCCTGAAAAAGTGGTTTTGCGGGGAACTTAATAACCTTCTTTCATTTGAAGAAAACCGCTGCTGAAAGTTATCGTTTGTTAGTAGAGCTTACGGTGAACAAGCTTCAACTCAAAAAACTTGTGTCGCATGGTTTGCGAGATTCAAAAGTGGTGATTTTAACTTGGAAGACAAAGAACGGCCAGGTCTTCCAAAAAAAATTGAAGATGCGGATTTGCAAGCTTTATTGGATGGAAATCCTTGTCAAACGCAAAAAGAACTTGCAATGGAGTTGAAGGTTGATCAAGCAACTATTTCTAGACATTTGCATGCAATGGGAAAAATTCGAAAGCTGGGAAAATGGGTGTCACATCAATTGAACTAAAATCAACTCAGAGCAAGAATCGAAACATGCAAAAAACACCTTGCTGAGAACAAAAAACGTAGTTTTTTGAGTCACATTGTTACTGGCGATGAAAAATGGATCTATTATGACAATCCCAAGCGTACGACAAACTTCCTGAAAGATGACGTGAAGTCATAGCTAACGATGGAGAATACATTGGTTGAAGTGCTCATTCATTTAGTTATGAAATGAAAAATCGACATTTTCTTTGCATACACCCAATACGAACACTTGTGAACATTTTTTCTGTCATATCATGTTCACGATAATTATGGCAACCATATAATAAAATTATTCACCTCTTGTGAATGAGATAGATTTTGATTTGAGTTTGGTTGAGGAGTAGAAGTAGAAGCCCGTGAATTTATTCTCAATTCATCAGTGTCATCCATTTCCAATATGTTCTACAATTCACTGCTTGATTGTCAACTGCATTTTGCACCTTGTCAGCAATTTCATTTTCAAAAACATTATCTTTTCCATACAATTCTTTGATAAAATACATAAAATTTAATATGAAAAGTACATCAACAAGACAAAAAAAATGAATATTACCGGTGCTTGGACAATCGTGATTTTGCGGTATTTGTAAGTGTTTTTAAACAATTCATGCATTTTGCTCCAACTTTTCCATTGTTATATATTTTTTTATAACCACCCAATTGTCGTGCATTGGTCGACCTGACGATGTCGTTGGTTTTGATTTATCTTTGTTTTGCATTAGTTTTTCAAATGCATTTGACATTTTTAACAAATTTAAATAATTTTAAATAAAAATTGAATGATGAAATTGTAAAAACAGGCAGAAAAACAATTTTACGTCTGACAGTTGCAAATACCTCACACAGTTAATCGCAAAAATATCATACACATCAAATAATGAAATAGCATAATTTTTAATATGTAAAACAAAAGGATTGAGAATGTATGCGTATTATTTTGGTAACCACAACACTTATTATCAACAAAATAAATTGCTTTGTTTGTGTATTTCAACTTTGTTCTGTTTATGTACACACATGGAAAATATTTTATGACAGCTGTCAAAGTAATTTTTTTACGAAATACCAAATTTTTTACCATACAAAATTGTAAAATCCTTTCCAAACAATTTTTCGAAATCATAATTTGGGTTATGTTCCCATAGAAAAACATTTATGATTTCGAATAACCAAATTTGTTTGACAGTTAACATAACCTTATTTTCTTGTGTGTATAAGATATATTGTTAGCCAACGGCTAATAGCCGTTCATACACATACGGTTAAACACATAAAGATTTACAAGACATTTACACAGTCTGTGTTACACATAGTAGTTTGTAAACACTCGTTTCATTTTTTTCTTATCGTATTCTATTCCTTTTGCTCTCTTCCAGATTACGTTCTTCTAATATGTTTATTCTTCAGAAATTGTGGAGAAAGGTGCATTTATGTTTTTCTTAGAATTTGAGAGTATTCTACATGGGCACGGTTTTATACGCGTAGAAAACGTAATCTTCAGTTTTCTACGTAAATTACTTACCCGCAATGAGAATCGTGTACATTTACCAAACCTGCTGGTAGAGCAACCAGATTGGGTTTTAGAACAACCGGAAATTTCAAAGTCTGCTTCAAATAATGGAATGGCCGACACAATGACAGGATTTAAATCCAGTCGAACACTTTTGGGATGAGTTGGACCGTTGGGTAAGGGACTTACGTCCATCCAGCATTCCTGATCTGTGGACTTGCCTTAATGAAGCCTGGAAGAACCTCATACCAAAAACTGATCGAAAGAATGCCAAAATTATGTAATCAAAGCTAAAAGTGGCTATATTCAATTTATTCAATATTTTTCGATATAATAAATCGTTCATAAAATGTTACTTCTTTGTATAAAGAACAGAAATATTCAAAATAAAATTGATTTTAAGTAGCAAATATAAATTTGAAGTATAGAAAATGTACCAAAAAAAGGTGTCAAAGTGGTAACACCCAGGGAGGGAAACCCCCCGGTCGTCTGGTACCAATGAAGTCCCCGCAGTACCACCAGGTGAACACCTGTTGACACACGGTACAGCTAAGACTTCAAATGTTGAAAGGGAAAAACCTTCTGTAGCCGAGTGTCCTCCTGCCCCGAAAGGTAAGCAGTTGGACGGAAAAAAGGCACTAAAGGCAAAGCAATTTAGCGGTAAGGTCCCACCATCCTCTGCAAAGGTGGGGTCGACTGGTTCCGAACCAAATAGAAATGCTGCACCCAAACAACCAATTGCCGAGGGTCCACCTGATGTTATTATTATTATTATTATTACTGCACCAAACAACGTTTCTTCGCCAAAGGTTATTTAAATTATTTTAAAAGATTTACAATTAATTAACATAAAATAGTTGATTCAATAATTGTATCGAATCAACAATCCGTTGCCAATCCTAACGATTTCGGAGCAAGTCTCTGTGATTGCTGAACTACAAAATGAATCAAAAAGAAACAAACAATTGTTGGTTAATCCATTGGTTTTTTAAACAATTCAATCAATCTTTTCTTAACTACTTCCGAGCATATATTAAAGTATAATTTTTCATTATAATACTTGTTGAATGCTTCAATTAAAATATTTATAGGCATATTCTTTTGATAGCTATGATTAACAACATGAATTCTCAAGAATTCAATATTTCTTTCAGAATGATATGGAATTCTAAATTGTATGTTTTCCAAAAGAGACTTTGAACATATTTCACCCTTGATCAGCTTCAGGATAAACATTATTTGAGCAACACTTCTGCGATTTTTCAGAGTAATAATTTGTAACAGCATCAATCTATGTTCATACTTCGGAAGGTGAAATCCATCGCCCCATCTGAATCTTCTCAAAGCATACAGCAAAAATTGTTTTTGAACAGATTCAATTCGTTTCGACTGTCCTATATTGTGTGAATTCCATACCTGAGATCCATATTCTAAAATAGGAACAACGAAACTAAAAAATAATATTTTTATTGTATAAGGGTCATTAAATTCACGTGCAAAACGATTGATCCAAGCCAGTCTGGATGTAGCTCTTGCTATCATGGATTCAATATGAGCTTTGAAATTAAGTTTCTCGTCCAAAATAACACCAAGATTCTTAATTTGATAAACTCTTTCAATTACTGAATCACCAATACTGTAATTAAAATCAGTCACATTACCAAAGCGATGGAATATTATCATTTTTGTTTTTATAACATTCAATTTTAATAGATTTAATTCAAAAAAACTAACAACACTATTTAAACTCTCTTGAAGAGTATGACAGTCATCAATTGAATTTATGTGATGAGAAAGTCTAACATCATCTGCAAATGATAAAATCGTTGATTTTCCGCTGAATTTAGGAAGATCAGCGATGAGCAATATAAATAGTGTTGCAGCAATGGGATAACCTTGACCCGTTCCTGAAGTAACAACAAATGGATCAGATTCACAGTTATTAATCTTTACAATTTGTTTTCTACCATTCATATAAGATGCAATCCAATTCAAAAGTTGACAATTCAAACCCATAATTTGCAACTTATATATTAAAACGTCAATATTCACTGAATCGAATGCTTTAGCGACATCAATATAAATTGCATCCGTTTGATTATGAGGACTCAACTCATTCAAAGTTTGCGAGGTAAATTCTACCAAATTGGTGATTGTAGATCTTCCTTTCACAAAGCCATGCTGACTTGGATCAACTATGTTTTTAATATGAAAATTCAAGTGTTTCGCAACCAATGAATCCAAAATTTTCGGAATTACATTTTGTAAGGCTACACCTCTATAATTTTCAATATTGTTCCTTGACCATTTTTAAATATTGGTTTTACAAATGTAGACCTCTACAAATCCGGAACATGCCCTAATTTAAGTGATTTGTTCAATAAAACAGTCATTGGCCCAATGAGAGCACCAATACATTTTTAATAAACAAATTAGGCAATCGATCTGTACCAGAAATCAAACTATTTGGTAAATCAAGTACACTTTGTAAAATAACCTACCCTGGTAAGCAGTCTATATAGCCCTGTACATTTGTATATGAGTCTCCCCGTTAAGTGCCATCTAAACGAACAAACATAAATTAGATTCACCAACATTTGATACTGAATCTGAATAAAAATTGATTATGTGTAATTATATGAAAATAATTAAATATTTATGTACAATAAAATATTTTTCATTATTAAATTATCAAAATATAAATATTTTTGAAATCTATATAATAAAAATGATTCATGAAAATCAAAAAGTTTTCCCTAAACTCCTCCCAAACGGTATGGATGTCATCAACTATTATTACATGTATGTGCTGCTTTTGCCTTGAACTAACTCACCATGGGGTTTACAAAGTGTTATGATATTTATTTTTTTTTGGAAAAATTTAAGTTATGGATAATATGAAATACAGAGTTATATTTTAGTAAAAAAACGATCTCACCGTACACTTCATTTGCGTAATTCATTTAAATTAAGTCGAAGACTATCGTTGCACCATCTTAAAGTCGTGATGGTCATTATTCAGAAACTTTGAAATTATTTCACAATATTGTTATTGTGTGTCGTCATTCGTATGTTTTTCTGTATTTTATATGGAGAGAACAGCATACGAGAAATGCCGTGTGTATGTATTGGTAATTAACACTTCTGTTTGTCCATGTGAATTGTGTGGCAAGCAGAGTTGATAATCACCAATATATGCGTATTATATATCACTTTTGTAATGTTGTTCATTCCGCATGAAATACAGCTAGTACAAAAATTATTTGAATGCGTAAATATTGTTGATCAACGACTCTGCTTGGCATACAATTTATACGGCCAAGCAAATGCGTTCATTACCATATACAGATTATGACAGCTCTGTAGCAACAATAGCGCCGTTGCTGTTTTAAATGATTTTGTTTATAGCTAGGAACAACAACAATAACATTCGAAACACTAACGGCGCTACTGTGCTACAACGTTTTTCTTTTGCACATAATTTTATAAAACATGGTCTTGTGTGTTCATTACCAATACATACGCACGACATTTCATTTATGCTGTTCTTCTCATATCAAATACAGAACAATAGACAAAATGACAACATACAATGAAATTATTGTGAAATAGCTTCAAAGCTTCAATGTTTCGAAATAATTATCCTCGCGACTTTGGGATGGCGCCACGATATTACTCGGAACCCGAAAGCTCCAGCGCACTACTAGGTCGTAAAAAAATCATAGTAACTAATCTAAATTTTTTCAAGTTGTCATTTAAAAATAAAAATTTAAAACGAAGAATATATAAAAAGGTCAAGAAAAACAGCAGTGAATAAGATAATGTAGGTGAAAAATAGTTTCTTTTAATAGAAATCTACACTGGCAAAAAAAAATTTTAGCCGCAAACACATTTTTCGAAAAAAAACACATTAAATGAAAATATTTCGTTTTGATTTTTTCACAGAATTTTTATTGATTTATTCAAAGCGATGCAACCCAAAACACTACGCGTCTCTGTCAGAATTAGGTATATATTAAATACACGTCTGACACAAAGTACGCATCAACTACGCGCCTCCACATTTTGCGTCAAATGAGTTTTTGAACACTTGTCAACAACTGTTTGAAAGTAACAACGTATTTTCGTATTGTGATATAATAATTTGTATTACACAAGCAATATAAACAGATATTACAACACATCTTTGTTGTTGAAAAATATTTATTGTAAATTTGTAATTTTTATTTCAATTTAATTTAATAAACAATATCACGAAAAGTGTTTGAGATTTTTGGCTCCTGAAATACAGCTATTCTCTTTTTACCTCTGTGCTATGTTAATCGTATTGTGTATTGTTATGTATTTGACAATTGTTTGTGTGTTGAACACATCCTATAGTGACGGTCTATGTCGTATATCCGAACGCACATTTATGTTCTACCGAATGCACATTTTGTTATGTTAGAGCGCGCAAAAATGGTTTCATATTGTGAGGATCACATTCTTTTTTAAAAGTAAATTTCGGTGGTATTATCTTATTGTGTTTCAGGAGCCAAGTCTATGGGATCGTTTAAAGTCTAGTACCGTGAATTCAAACATTTGTCTACATTGCTCAATAGATATCTATTTAGGTCTGAATAGGTTCGGCTCCTGAAACACAAACCACAAAATTATTTGCCAATAATCGACAGATTAAATCAAAAGTTCCTAACAATTGCTTATCAATTGTTTTCATATTTGGAAAATAAATTGAATACTGGAATTATCATTAAAATCGCTATTAAAATTAAAAACTACAAAAAATGTTGTGAAATACAAATGAAATCAGTATGACCCTAACCTCACTTTGTCAATAAACAACTTCAAACGTGTTAGCGAATATTCAAAAGAAAACATATTTATTTTCATCTTTTTATTTTCAAGAAGCTAAATCCGAAATTATGTTCGAATAAATAAGCTATTAATGTACTGCGTATATTTTTAAAAAATATAAAACAATGTTTAATGAAAATACGGAACTTATTTAACTACTTTTGTGTACTTATAGCAGGTATCGTAGTGAAATGACAGACGCGTAATTGATACTTTGCATTTTGACAGTTCGGTTACATCCCTTTGGATTTATTACACATTGCAGCCAACAGTTTTCGAAGTCAGCCCGGCTGTTGAAGGTTGAAAACAACTTATTGGTTGGTGTCCAACGTGTTAGACAAATTTTAAGTAGTTCCAAATGGTTGAAATACAAAAAAATAATGTGTAAACCAATGTTGTCAGTTGTCGGTTTTGAACACCGTGGAATCAATATTTTTTACAATTGGCCATCCAAATCACCAGATATGAATATCATTGAGAACGTCTGCTCAATTTTAGCTCGAGGAGTGTACAAAGAAGGTCGACAATTCAACAACAAAGACGAATTGAAGGCCATCGAGGTGGCTTGGCAAAACATCCCACAGGCCAGAATCGAATCACTGTATGACAGTCTTCAGCGTCGAATGATCGCATTACATGATGCCAAATATTGATAAAGGTTTTTTAACAAGAATGTGATTTTTGATCAAAAACAGTGGGTGCGGCTAAAATTATTTTTCACTTTTTTGTACACAAAAAATCGAAAAAGTTAAAAAAATTTGAAAAAATCAAAGAAACATTTCATGAATATTTCTGCTATAAATGGTAATAAATCAATAAAAATTCTGTGAAAAAATCAAAACGAAATATTTTCATTTAAGGTGTTTTCTTTTGAAAAATGTGTTTGCGGCTAAAATTATTTTTGCCAGTGTATTATTTAAATATATATTATTTTTAGGCCAAAAATAAAAAGAAAATATTTCAGAAAAAGGACTGAAAATCAAAAATATATAAGAAAAACAATAGAATGTTTCCATAAAAGAAAAGAAGTTTTAAATACTTTTGAAAATGTATTGGATGAATTAAATTTGAAGTTATGTTCTTAAATCTGAATATAAAAGTTTTAAACATTTAAAAACACTGGCTTTGAAATTTACTATATAAAGAATATCTATCGCAATTACACAATTTTTTGCACAACAATTCTATCCATATTTATTATAATACATACAATACATTGAAATAATGATATAATTTGTTATTGTAAAATAATAAAAACACTTCATTGAGAAATTAAAAATACAACTAAAGCAAAAAAACTATTTATATTAAGTCTCCGCATGTTTATTCGATTGGCGTGTTTTTATTATTTTATTTCAAAAATATTTATATTTCGATAATTTAATAATGAAAAATATTTTATTGTACATAAATATTTAATTAGTTTTATATAATTACACATAATCAATTTTTATTCAGATTCAGTATCAAATGTTGGTGAATCTAATTTATGATCGTGAGTTTGGATGGCGTTCGGGAACGTGTTTGAATTTTTTTTTCTCACTGCATAGCTCCCTAGAAAATAACACTTTCATCAATACACAATTTGGGAATATTATGACAAAAATTAACTTCTTCATTGAGAAATTAAAAATACAACTAAAGCGAAACAAACTATTTATATTAAGTCTCCGCATGTTTATTCCATTGGCGTTTGTTGTACATGTATACATGTATGTATGTGTTTGTTGTATACATGTACAACAAACGCCAATCGAATAAACATGCGGAGACTTAATATAAATAGTTTGTACGTTCGATAATTTAATATAGAAAAATATTTTATTGTACATAAATATTTAATTATTTTTATACATAATCAATTTTTATTCAGATTCAGTATCAAATGTTGGTGAATCTAATTTATGTTTGTTCGTTTAGATGGCACTTAACGGGGAGACTCACATACAAATGTACAGGGCTATATAGACTGCTTACCAGGGTAGTCCTCGAGGCGCAAAATCGTGGCATCGCTACTCAAAGCTGGACGGTGATGCAATGTCAATTTAGAAACGGAGGTACTGCGATGACAATCAGTGTAGGGCAGGAATCCGTGGACATCTTGAAGTCCAGAGCCGATTCGCTTTTCTGTGGTGTCAGCAAGGCCATTTTCACGGCTGTTAAAAGCCATGACCAAGCTGCACCAGAGGATGATTCGGTGACAGAAGCCCAACCTATGGACACATCGGATCACCCACCGGGGGAGAACAACTAAACAATAATGCCTCCCCTCGACAGCCAGCCAGAAGCAAATTCGATCCCACAAACATCAGACCGTAACAACATAGTTACGAGTCAGACAGGGTTCGTTTTAAGCAGATTAATTTGCACCATGCTAAAGGAGCTACTGCCATAATCAGTAAACTCTTGAACTCGGCGCAAACAAAAAAACAAACAACTATTGTACTGTCCCAAGAACCCAACACCATCGATAATGAGATGAATATTTTGGAAAAGCAAAACTGCACTATCAATAACCATAACAAAACGATAAGTTAAGATCTTGCATTTTTGCCACTAATGATGTCTTCCTGACATTATTGCCTCAATACTGCAATGGAGACACAACTACAGTGTTGCTAGATACAGCTGCAGGAGACCTGAATCATTCTCTGCTCAGCTTATATGCCATTTGATTCGTTGGAATTTAGACCAGGTGATGTTATAAAACACGGCACATCAACCGGACAGCCTACGATACTAGGCTGTGATGTAAATGCCCACCATAATTGGCTATGCACTGACGTAGTTATCTTAATAGTGGCGACATACAAACTAGGCGCCTGTCATCAGTAAGTATTCATTAAAAGTAATCCTGACACATAATACTATGTGTCATTTGTGTTTTGTGTTTTCAATCAATCTCCGATGTTTTTCGGAATTTTAAATGAAATTTATTTAATAAATAAATATATTTATAATTGTTTTTGTGAAAATATGTTTTGAAACATATGCAAAAAATTATTTTCGTTGTTTCTATTTGTTCGTTCTATATAGTGTATGCATAGAGCATTTTGTATATTCGGTAGCACATTTTTGTTCGCTCCATACATCGTTTTTGTACGCTCCGTAGAACGTTTTGCATTGACATGAGGTATACATTACTCCTAAAATTCACACGAATAACGGGTTGCAAAAACTGTTCACGTATTGTGATGTATTGTTAAACGCTATTAAATATGTGTATAATTTATGTGATACTCTGCTTTTAATAAATAAATAATTTTTTTAAACATATTTGAATCCATCATCTTAAAAAACTCTATATCAAATCAAAACAAACATTGAAAAAATCACATCAAAAACCAAGTTCGAAATAAAAACTTAAAAACTGTTAATAAACACAAAAACATTCAGCATTTTCATTTTTCTTTTCAAGAATATTTATTAAAAAAACACAAAAAAATAAACAAAAATCCAAAATTTTTCAAAAATAATGAAAAAGTTTTAATTTTGAAGTTATGTTCTTCGAATGAATGCGCTGTATTCAGCTGGATTTTTTATTGTGCCAATTTGTAAACTTACTGAAAACTTTTTCTTGAAAACATATATAATTTTAAATTTAAAGATAAAAAAGTGGCTAATAACACTGTGCAAGTTTTTTGAAAAAAATTTCTCAGACCCTTGAACTGTTGAGTGTTTCACCCTAATTTGGGCCCAAGAAAACGAATGGCATCATTACTTTTCCTTCGGTGCCACGACCATTTCGAACAAAAAAATTTTTCGTTCATATTGTGCATTTTTCACTATATAATGTGATTTTTTGACCAAAAATGAAAACTATAACGCTGTAAACGTTTATGAAATTTTATGTTTTGTTTATAGAAACCCAGTGGAAATAATTTTAATTCATTTATTCAACGTTTTTGTAACAATTTTTGAGAAAATAACATAATTTTCTCTCATTTTTAAGCATTTTTCAGTTAAACATAAATTTAAAAAAAACTTTCAAATGTAGAAATATCTCTTGAAAAAATTTTTTTTTTTTGTAACAATAAACGCAATTTTAATATTGTATTTTTTTGTACAAAAAAAATTGGTTCGTCCTTCTTGAGAAAAAGGACGGACAAAATATTTTGGTCCGTCCTTCTTGAGAAGAAGGACGGACAAAAAAAATTGGTCCGTCCTTCTTGAGAAGAAGGACGGACGGACAGTGTTTTTCATGTCCGTGTCCGTCCTTTTGACAACTTTATGTATACATGAATGTATGTGTTTGTTGTATACATGTACAACAAACGCCAATTGAATAAACATGCGGAGACTTAATATAAATAGTTTGTTTTGCTTTAGTTGTATTTTTAATTTCTCAATGAAGTGTTTTTATTATTTTATTTCAAAAATATTTATATTTCGATAATTTAATAATGAAAAATATTTTATTGTACATAAATATTTAATTATTTTTACACATAATCAATTTTTATTCAGATTCAGTATCAAATGTTGGTGAATCAACCATTCAAAAGGCGCATTCATCGCCCGTATCGACTCTCACCACGTTACCCTCGGCCGCATTGGCTGCACAAAAAATAACCGATCCAAATCTACAAATAACGCTCGTACCTCCATTATCGCATGCGCATAATTCGCATGGTCAACACAACAATAAACGTAAATCATCGGAAACTAATAAATTGTTGAGTGGCATGAAAATGTCACTTCCATCATCGTTAACCACAACAACAATTGGTAATTTTCCAAATCATCATTCGGATGACACATCGCCCGGTGCCAGCTCATCATCGCCATCATTATTAAATATCTCAAATTTATCAACAATCAATGATAATTTAAAGATCAATCAACTTTTATTACAAAATTTCCTAAATCAATCAACCGCAAATACCCAACCTGAACAACCGTCAAAGGAGCAAAGCACAAATCCATTCCTGATGTTGGATCCAATGTATCTAACCGGTCTCTACAATAATCCCAATCTTTTTTTCCAACAATCACTTCCACAAGAGCTACTTCAGCCCTATAAAAATTTTCCCCAAGGCTTAGGCATTATTCCGATCTCGAAAAGTTAAAATGAAGGGGATTTCATAAAATGTAATTGAAGCTGAAAAAAAAAAAACAAAAACACCAAGACATTTCTTTTTACGGATCTATCAGCTTGACATAAATCCATCAAAAAGCACCGTCAAATCCATCTGATTTATGTGTAGCTGAAAAGAAAAGTCTTGAAAAAAACACAATCGAATTCTAGTCAAACAAAGAGACAAGAAATTCAGGAACATCACAACAGACCATTTCAATCAATTTTCATGAGTTGAAAATGCTTTGCATCGACTTTGAAGTCTTATTTGCAACAATTCCATCACAAATGGATCGAAAAAAAAATTACAAATCATCTCCTGAAACGTATTAAGTTAAACTCTTTGTGTAATTGAATTTTAAAATTTTCAGTAATTTGATTCTTTTTTTTCATTCTTTCAAACGGATGTGTTCCCTTTTTTGATTTAATTTTTCTCTTAACGTGTAAGATATATTATTATAAAATTTCCATTATTTGTTCTTCAATCGTTCTCATATAAGTACATTGTAGAATAATATCATCGGCTACCATCATAGATAGGCATTTATTATTCGAATATTTTTATTAAACATTGCGACATTTTTTACCTTTTGAACTTCGCAACAAACAAAAACTAATGGAGTTGGATTATAATTGAAACAAATTAGTTAGACTCTTAGCAATGAATCAAAGGAAGATCAATAGAGTATATTACACTAGAACTCTCAGCAAACCGTATGAAATATAAGAATCCACATTGAAAAATAAAAAAACAAACGTTATCAAATAAGGAAAATTTTTTTTATTATTATTACTGCACCAAACAGCGTTTCTTCGCCAAAGGTGGTTTATTTAAATGATTTTTAAAAATATTTACAACTGATTTACATGAAATAGTTGATTCAATAATTGTATCGAATCAACAATCCATTGCCAATCCTAATGATTTCATGTGATTGCTGAACTACAAAAATGAATCGAAATGAGACAAACAATTATTGGTTAATCTATCGGTTTCATAAATAAGTCATTCAATCTTTTCTTAACTACTTCCGAACTGACATTAAAGTCTATTACAAATTCATTCAACATTTTATCATTATAGTACTTGTTAAAAGTTTCAATTAAAATATTCAAGGGCATATGTTTTTGATAGCCATGATTAACAGATTGAATTCTTAAAAATTCAATATTTCTGACAGAATGATATGGAATTCTGAATTGAATTTTTTCCAAAAGAACATCCGAACAAATTTCACCCTTGATCAGCTTTAGGATGAACATTATTTGAGCAATACTCCTGCGATTTTCTAAAGAAATCATTCGTAACAGCAGCAGTCTATTTTCATACTTTGGGAGGTGAAATCCATTATTCCATTTGAATCTTCTTAAAGCATACAGCAAAAATTGCTTCTGAACAGACTCAATTCGTCTTGCTTGTCCCAAGTTGTGAGTGCTCCAAACCTGAGAACCATATTCTAAAATAGGAATAACGAAACTAAAAAATAAAATTTTAATTGTATATGGATCATTAAAATCTTCAGCAAAACGTTTGATCCAAGCCAGTCTTGATCTTGCCTTCGCTATCACTGATTCAACATGGGCCTTGAAATTAAGTTTCCCATCCAATATCACACCAAGATCCTTAACTTGATCAACTTTTTCAATTTTTGAATCACCAATCGAATAATTGAATTCAATCGCATTACCAAAGCGTTGAAAAATCAGAATTATGGAACAAAAAATACATTTTTACATAATAAAACAAAAACACACACACGCATACAAATAGAGAGAATACGAAAAAAAAAAATATTTTATATGAAAACGAATGATAGTACTCAGTGGGATATTTTTCATTTGAATTGAATATGTGTACGAGTTTTCCGTTGGTAATAACATTCTAATTCTCATATCTAGCGGAAATTAATTTTTTTTAAATGATTATTCGGGTATGTTCTCAAAAAATAAAAAGAAAAGCCAATACACATGTTCAATTCAAATCAAATCAAAAAGATAAAATAATTAGTCCGAGATTAAATGTAAAAAAATATCCCATTTTTACACTGAGACTATTATCAAGTAGCTAGTTGTACAGGTTACAGCCAATTCAAGACGATGAATCATACGTAATTAAATCGGAATAGACCAATATTTATTGGAAAGCTACAAATCAATTTCGTTCATTTTTGTTTTTTTAAAACAAATTCCGGTGGTTCATATAATAATCCAAAAATTATGAGTTGTTTTTTTTTATTTAATTTGCCGTTTGAAGAATTTCTTTTTTTCAAATTATATTATTGGACACTACAATATTTCCAAATTGTCAACATTTTCACTTATATTCAGAGCATGAAAACTTTACTGCCGAAGTGTGTACTTGCCGGAAGCTGCACCTAGCTGCGTGTTTTAGTGCACTTTCTGTGTGTACACAACAAATCAACTAAGCGCGTGTGAGGTATTTGCTAAGCAGAAACATTTTTTCAGTAGTTCGATTTCATGCTCTGCTTATAATTAAATGTCACTCTCGTAATTTGATATTGTTCGCATTAGTATATAATTAATATTAATTATTATTAAACTGTGTAACAAGGCTCACTGTCGATTAATTGAAAAATACATGAAAATACATGGAAAACAGTCTAAAATCTTTATTGGAATTTTTGTATTTTCTTATGATAATAGGGTTTTGTTAATACCTTAGCAGCAAATATACCTTATCAATTATGTAATTAATTTCCTTATAAATTTTTTCATAAGGATAAATTTAATAACTACTTTTTCTAAAAATCGCTAGTGTTTTATTCATCATTTTTTTTCAAATAATAATCGTGGTTTCTCCTGTTGAAAAAAACAATTTAAGAAAAAAAACTACATTTCAACCATTTTTTCATATTTTTTTTTATAAACGTCATTTTTTTGTTGTTCTTCATAAAAAAAAAGTCTCAAACTTCAACCATTTTTCTATGTATTATACCAAAAAGAGAAATTAATAAGACAGAAAAACATAATTTATTTTACTAAATGATCTTATTTAATCGATTTAAAAAAAATATTAATAAAAAGTTAATAATATATTTTATATTGAATTGATGATAAGCACATCTCTGAGAAAAGGTGAGTTAATTCCATTTTTATTATTTTATTTTCTTTGACAGAAAAAAAATAAAATGAAACTTGTTTCGAACAGTAACTTATTTAACAAAAGCATTGCCGGAAATCTGGAAAATATAGGCAGTTTCAAAAATAATTTGTATTCTTCTTTACCCGTTTTATAGGTAAATATTTTAAATCCAAAATTCTTTACATTGAAAATAAATTGAAACAATTTAAATTCATTGGTAAAATTAGCCATAGAAAACTGGGGTTATTTTTTATGGTTCATCATAGGATGGAATGAAATGAACCATCATTCACTTTTTTTTCATAGACAATTTCTAATTTAATCCTTTACACAAAATTAGTGGATTGATAAATGTAAATAATCGAATTTGGAAGGAAATATGTTGATTCCATTAATAAAAAAATTGGGTCTTTGTTTTATTTTCTTTTTTTATTTATTACCATCATTTTTCAATATGAAAAATATATTAAAAGCATACGATTTAATTATTACTGTAATACGAAAATAAAAACAACTATGTACATATATTGGTTTCTCGTTTCCTCTCACTGGGGAGAGTGAAGGAGAATACACAAATATATAGTATTCTTTACTTTTCTGTTAATGGAAATTTTGATATAATCAATAATTTAATCAAATCCTAATACAATTATTTGTCTTTTTACGAAACTTGTTTTAAATTCTTTCAACCGCTTTAGAATTTTGACTCAAAGATTTTTAATGTTATTTTTTAAAGCAGTCGAAGCAACCTGATGAATGAAATTAAAATTAAAATTATATTAATTAAATAAATGTTCTATGGTTGAGAGAGTAAACGAAACATGTCACATGTTACATGTGGTCTGTTAATGGCTTTCATGAAAAACTAGCTTTTTTACTCCCAATTGCAAACATTGATTTTGTTTTTTTTATTGTAATTTTTTTCAAATTTTGAAAAGAACATTTCAATCTTTTTCGAATATCTGGTAATGATTTGGAATTGGGAGTAAAAACGAAAAAAATTTCTTGGAAAAACTTCACTGTTTCACGATCCCGTTTTAACGTTTGTGATACTATTTTAAATAATATTCGATCGAAAAGAAACGATTTGAAATTAGTGAAAATCCACGATTTAAATTAGATAATATTTTCTAATAATGAATTACCTTCTGTTTGTGGGGGTGTGACTGATTTTGGTGATGAAGGAACACGCCTAATGAAATCCATCGAACTTAGTTTTATAGTCGATAATTTGGGATATTCAGATTTGATTATTTGACATAATAAATCTAGGAAACTTTGAGCTCTTTCCTCCTCTCCGCTATTAAATGCCTATTCAATTGAAAGAAATGGTTAAACCTCAAATTTCTTAATGCATAAATTTAACTATTTTACTTCGAAGAATTGTTTAAGATTTTGTCTTTCATTAATATCGAGTTTATATTCCAATTTTTCAAACACATTTTGAGCAGTATCGAAGTTAGATTTGGCTATGAGAAGCAAAATCAAAATCACAGTAAGACGACCAATTCCTGGTGCTTCCGGAAATGTTTCTATTGCATCCTGAATATACGCGGCTGCATTTGTGTATCTGTAATTTGTAATCATATCATAAACTACTTCGAAAGTACATACTATGTTCACAAAGTGGAATCACTTACTGGGTCAAATTAACATATCTACGAGCTAGTTTTTCCGCACAATGTAATATTTTTTCTTGAATATTTATTTGACTTGAATTCAGATGCTGATCCTGGAATTCGAATAAGAAAAAGACAAATGAGCAAAAAATTTTTATTTCAATAAAGACTCACCATTAAAACGAAGAGAGCATGTTCGTATAGATCGTCTACTTCGATACATTCTCTTGAATATTCCTCAGCGAATCCCATAGCTAGCATAGCACCATCCACAGGTGATCCTCCTCTTACGAACAAATTGCACGCTTGATGCATGATATTTTTTGCGTCTTGAATCTTGTTTTGTTTCAGCATCAATGCACCAATATTTTCATAACAACGAGCAGCTCCACAGAAATCATTGTCCAAGACGCATGCATGAGCAGCTTTCCACAAGAAATTTTGTGCATTTTCGATATCATTTGAGTTTTCAAGATTTGTTGCTGGTCAAAATATTTTAAAAAGATTAAAATAGAAATGTTTCAATCAAAAATCATTCGAAAAATACCAGCTTTTTCGTAATTTTGCGATGCTGTTAGGTAGTTGGGTTTCCAAGAATTTGATCCATTTGGTACCATACTGTGAAATATCGTTTATTTAATTTTACATTGAATAGTCAACAGATTGAAAGTAAAAAAACAATATATTGGTTCGCCTCTCAATTGAACTTTATCGTAAGTGAGATTGGTTGAGATATATCAAAGAAGAAATATATATTGCTTTTTGTGTACTGCTTTAATTACCAAAAATCAGCTACTTTCATATAATATTCAGGTGCGTTTTCAGTCATATTAATTCGATTGATGACCAAATTCTAATTGTGAAGAATAGATAAGAATAAAAATTTGCTCTTTACAAAATTACAAACTAAAAGCCAAGCACTCTCGGATTTATTTAATAAAATTTCTATATTATTTAATTAAATTGTCCGTTAGACAATTTCAATAGCTTAAGCAATGTCAACAAATCTTTGTAATATAATGTTTTGTGTTTTAATTCTGAAATGGATAAAGCATCAGCATAAAAAATAAATAGTTTTCATAAGAATCATTTTTTTTCTAATACTTTCTTGTTTTCAGCATTAAAATGCAAAGAATTATATTACAAAAATTTTTATACAATATAAACGTATCATTATGACATTATTACTCACAATACTTTATTGATGAAAATGATAATAAATTCGATTTAATTTTTATGATTTTATTAAAAATTACTGATAAAATTTTATCGTGTTTATATCTTCAGCAATAGCTTAATAATAATTAAAGAACAAAAAATGGCGCATAGGAACAAGCAAACAACGGAATGTAGTTTGTTGCATATGTATAAGTGATGCTCTAAATCAAACAAAGGGAACAAAAATCAAAGGTAGCCGCCTATCGGCAAATGACGAAAGTATCATTTGTCGATACTAAATACTTAACAATAAACCAGAATTAAAAATACAAAATAAAAACCATTACAATTTTGACAAACAACAAGCAGGCTGTTTCGATTAAATCTATTGCTTCGAGCTCTTTAACATGATGCTGCTTTCAGATAGGCGGATTTTTGAACAAACGATGCACCCTATTGAATAGGCCCCTACGTAATTTCATAATTTAATACAAAAGTATTTCCTTTAGTTGTCAAATTTTACACAGAGCTCAGTCAAATAATGTTTTAATTTCGGAAATAATTTCGATATTCTAAAAACTAGTGATAAAGGTGTAGTATTAGTATAAATTAAATCATTTTATCTCCCCACAAAAACCAATATTTATTTTAAAACATTGTGCTTTACTTTACAGAAAGTTGTATATCAAAATGAAGTTTGTTTCATCTCTGTACAATAAGGTATTTCCGAGAACTAAAAATTGAAAAAGGGGGTGGCTTGAATTAAAGAGTACAAAATTCTATGTCAATTGATAGAATTCACAAATCTTTGCAATTGATATTCACACTTCCCGAAGCAAAAAATGAATTTTATTATTGCTCCTCGTATATATAGAAACGAACCTTTAGAATGGTTCACATTGTATTGTTTATGAATGTTGACATATCTGAAGCACATTTCAAAACGTCAAACGTAAATACAAACTTCGTTGTAAATACAAAAATCTATTTACATTAGATTTTCTCTTGCTTAAGGAATCTCATTTGATTGATTTTATTTTATTTTATCGAAATATGAATAATGTGTATCATATTTGAATTTGTGCATGGAGAAATTTTTTCAAAGCAGTGTCATTATGTTCATGTTCTTGATAAAAAAAACAATCAAAGTGAAATGGTTTCATATCAGTATATCAATAAAGAATAAAACGACGAGATAAAATGATTCTCATCTGTGACAAATGCACGGTGGATGTTATTATGAATGTGTTTTACTTTGTGTTCATGGCTAATCTGTTTATTTCAAATATATCATTCAATGGATTCTTTGTGATCGTTTGCAAATTTTTGGTTGCCTTAGAATATTCATAACAGGCGACCATTTGTTTATGAAAAGTCACATTGATACATACAATCAATTCATTTCAAAGAAATAAAAATTATCCAGTGGTATTTCAAAATGTGTCAAGTTTTCGATTCGATGTTGATTTGTTACTGTTAGTTTTCGATAAAATTCGCCTCAAATCATCAGAATTTCACAAATCATTGTCATTCGGAGACGAGATTTTGACCAAGTCAGTCGCCAAGATTAAATTGAAATTTAAATTATCAAATCAAATGTTCTTGTGATTCGAAGCAAATTCATTACTTTTTACTGGATTTTTAATTGGAATTGATCTATTTGCGAAAGTGGCATATCGAATGGTGTGTTTTAGTGAACTATATATTCGTGTGTTTTTTAATAGTTGATTTTTTTGGTAATTATAAAAATTTTATAACAATTGCAAAAAATTCACAGTGAATTTGTGTTCAATTTTCAATGCTGACCGATTTATGTGGATTTAATGCTGTGCCTAATTGTCCCTAATTGTGCTAATTATTTATTTGATTTTAGTCTTTGTTTCATTTTACTTATTTCAATGCAGTTTTTGATTCAAAGTTGTTTAGTTTAATTGTGATTTTGGTTTTCTTCCTTTTTTTTTTCTTCTTAAATTCGATGAAATTTAACACGTTCAGTAAAGAGACAAAAACCAACACACAGAAAATGAAATATAATTTGAGATTTATGAAAATTATAAGAGTGGATAGATAGATGAAGAGCGATAAAACGTGCTATTTTATGTTAATTAGAACCAAACATGTCAATTTCAAATTACATGAAAAATATGCAATTTTCTATTCGGTTTTTTTGTGTTAGCTTTGTTTTCGTACACAACTGATAGCAAAAATTGATTACCAACAATGAATGAAGAATGATTTTTTTCTAAGTTTAAATAGTGTTTGTTTTCGAACTAAATCGTATGTGTTTATGTTTTTTTTTTAATAGGAAAATGGCGAATCGTTTCAAGCCATCCATACCAGCGAAGGGAGAAACGAAGGATGAAATTACAACAGTAAAATGTGCGCTTAAGACAATCATTCGCCCACAATTTCGGGAAGCATTGATTGGCAAAATGACGGAAATGAGCTTGCAAGCCACTTCTATTTGCGTCTTGGGGTCATTGCTATTTATTTGTGGTGCAGAAGGCGTATGAACATAGGCGTCGAGAATGATGATTTCACATTCTTCGGTGAAAGTGGAGAAGAAAAGATCAAGCTCTGCTTTCAACAAGTGCTATGGCATAACAATCAGCCGCCGAAAGTGAAAAAGTCAAAGTACAGACCACGAGGAAAAAAACCACGTGGACCACGACCAGAGCTGAAACGTATCGACCCAGAATTCAAAGCAATTGTCGAAGGTCTTGACGACTATCATCGTATCGATTGGCCCAATAACAATGATTTCAGCAATGGCCTCAAGCATTTGACCAATCAATATACAGACAATGTAGTTACTAATCTACATACGCATGGAAAGAAACACATTATTCAGTATTTGAAACTGAAAGTGTTCCAATGGAACACAGTCGTAGAAGATGACTCACAGAAATTTTTGCCAAGTGACATCGATAGTGTTGTACAATTGATTGTAAAACAAAAAAACATCAGAGTGCCAGTTCGCGATCCACACAAACTGGAACGGTGTAACATTTTGTATGACATGGTGAACAACCTGAATGTGTTTCCTGTATCAATCTGCATGACCTTACAACTGATCAAGAACACTGGTTTAAGGCTATGCCAATGTACCTATCTATGCAACGCGAGATAGAAGAATACAATTTGACGTGGCCAACATATCCACATCGTCGGAAGAAAAGAAAACGGAAAAAATCAAAAGGCAAATGGAAACCCAAACGCATACAAATGCTTGAATCCGAATTTTCGGCCAAAAATCAAAAATTTAGTTGTGGTGCCGATGTGTAGTTTCCGGCGTACGTATCTTAAAATCGATTGTTCATCTATGCACCAGGTCTTGTCTTCGCAAAAGTTGCTGCCGAAAGTAGAAATCGAGAACAAAAATGGAAAAACCAGCATAACAAATGTTTCGCTAAAAGACTCCAATCTTTCGAGTAATGATCATTGGAATGAGTATTTCTATATGCGGAAAATTCGAAGATTCGTACGCGGCAAAAAGAAGTTTGACTTTTCCATAAACACCGATGGAATCACTGTGGCTTTGCAGTACTCGGCCAAGAAGAAAGAAAGGAAAGCAATCGATTATTCTCGCATCGCTCAGAAGGTTATGGATGGCACTATCAAGAATTTTGTTGGCGTTGATACGGGCGTGCGCAGTTGGAACACTTCAGTAACACACAACATCAAAACTGGCGCAGAGGTAAGTTTCGTAAACATTCATTTTATTTCAATGAAAATCCACTGTGTAAGTGCCTTCCAAATCCATTTGATAACTAATTATTTTTTTTATTTTTCTTTTCAGTATAATTTTACCATGTCGAGCAAGCAGTTCCACTGGCAGACGGGGCAAAAATTACGGAACGCAAAGGCAAGTCGGTGGACGAAAAAGTTTGTGGAAGAGGAGCGCCGAAATCGAGAAAACCGAGATCTGTACCCAGTGATGCCATCGCCAAAGGGGCCACACTGGCTGAATTACATCAAGCATCGAGTGAAGATGATGAAGCATAGCATATGCGCTTTCTTCACTGCTCAATACACTCGACTCGCCCTGGACAAACACATCCAAAGCAGTAGTGTTGTCGACAAATGGGTGAACATGGTGACCAAAAAGAAGCCAACATTGTTCTTTTTTGGTGCTGATGGCGAAATACCACCTGACAGCCCAATAAGTATCAGGAAACACGTGCGGTGTCTAGGGGTTCGTTTGTCATTGAATGCAATAAAGAAGCACAGAGATTGTTTCATACAAATGACGGACGAATGGGGAACATCTCAAATAGATGCAAGATGTTTGAATCGTTTCCAAAACCAGAATAAAGCGGCCAGATTCAAGAGATGCCGATGGTAATTTTATTTTAAAATAAACTTAATCATACATATCTTTGAAGGTCTTTAATTGAATGATTTTTTTCATTTAGCATTCCCGACGCCAAAACATTACTGCCATCAGTTATTGTGTCAAAGGAGGGCAAGACAGATCTTTCGATAAACAGACAGTTGCAACGCGCAATGAACGGAGCAGCATCGATTGAAAACGATGGTTTATACCCAAAAGTAAAAATTTACTCTAAAAACTGGGAATTAAACCAGGAATGCTCTGTGATTTGGCATCGTGACGTCGTGGCTGCAAAGAACATTCTATTGAAAGGTAAGGCTAATTGATTGAAATTGCAATTGAATGATTGCTTAAGACGATTCATTTGTTTGATTGTTTAGGACTATGGACATTGCTGGGACTTCCTATACCGTATGCGATGAATAGGTACACAGACCGCAATGCTGTTGTAGAGGCAATCGAAGTAGCTGCCCTAGATAATGATGTTGAAATGTTCGAGTACGACCAGCAGCCAGCTGATCATGCTGTCTAATCAGCACAAAACCAACACAAAAAAAAACAAATGTAACATTAGTTATTAAAGCTATCCCGACTATGTGGGTTAGTAGCGTAGCAGCAAGTTCTCTTCCATGTGGTTGATGTGAACTGCGCAGGAGTACTTTAGTGGGTGTTTTAGGTAAGCATTATTCGATTTTGAAAAGAATTCTTTGCTTCGGGAAGTGTAAATATAAATCACAGCCCTGTTTGAATACTATCAATTGACACAGAATTTGTTCATATTTAATTTAAGGTACCCCCTTTTTTCTTTTCCAGATTAGAGGAACACCCTACTGTACAAGAAAGACTTATCTTATTCGAAATGGACTAAGATTCGAAGATGTTTATTTGCATAATTTCATTATACCATTCGTAGATAAAATTTCAATTTCAACTTCGGATAGTTTCAAATTTTTTTACAATCGAAAATTGAAATTTCATCATCTCAGAGAATTGCGATTAATTGATTTTAAATTTCCAAACGTTAAAGTAAGGTCAAAGGGAATGAAAAAAGTGATTTGTAAACTGGAAGAATTGTGTTTAAATTTCACGAGAGAATATGTAATAGACGAAATTCACCTTGAAAATTGTCTTTATCTTATACCGAACATAAAACGTTTACGTTTCAGAGCTAATGTTAGTGGGAACAAATGGTTGATCCATAATTACGCAACGCTGGAGCGCTGTGAAATTGAATCCACTAATATATTACCAATAGCAACATTCTTGGAACTTAATCCAAACATCCATTCGTTTGGAATCAATTCAAGTAATCTTTGGGAAAATAGAGATGCGATGAAAAATTCTCAAATAACACATGACTCAAAAAGTCCCCGGACTGACATATAGAGGGCGCCACTTTTAAGAAACCCATTTCATTATTCGATAGTACCAACCTTTCTAAGGTATATGTCAAAATTTCATGACAATCGCTAAACGTGTTCTCAAGTATAGAGACGTCAAAGTGAAGCTACCTCAGTGTTTTTGTTAAAAATGGAAAAAAAAGAATTTCGTGTGCTAATTAAGCATTGCTTTTTAACCGGAAAAAATACGGTAGAAGCTAAACAGTGGCTTGATAAACATTATTTGGACTCTGCCCCAGGAAAATCGACCATTTGTGATTGGTATAATGAATTCAAACGTGGTCGTACAGACGTCGAAGACGCTGCTCGTAGTGGTCGCCCAAATACGGCTGTTACGGAACAAAACATCATAAAAATCCGAAAAATCGTTTTGATTGACCGAAAATTGAAATTGAGGGAAATAGCTGAAGCCTCAAAGTTATCCGAAGGCAGCGTGTTTACAATTTTGCATGAACATTTGGGCATGAAAAAGCTCATGGCAAAGTGGGTGCCGCGTTTGTTGACACCAGACCAAAAACAACAACGAATCGACGATTCTGAGGCCTGTCTGGTGCTTTTTAACCGCAACAAAGCCGAATTTTTGCGTCGTTATGTGACAATGGATGAAACATGGATCCATCATTATACTCCGGAGTCAAATCGGCAGTCAGCTGAGTGGACAGCAGCCGGTGAAAGCCGACCAAAGCGTTCAAAGACACAACAGTCGGCTGGCAAGGTAATGGCCTCAGTTTTTTGGGATGCTCACGGTATTTTGTTCATAGACTACCTTGAAGAAGGAAGAACGATCAATAGTGATTACTACATAGCATTATTGGATCGATTGGCCGAAGAAATAAAGAAAAAACGGCCCCATATGGAGAAGAAAAAACCGCTGTTTCACCAAGACAATGCACCGTGTCATAAGTCGATGAAAACGATGGTCAAATTTCATGAATTGCGCTTCGAATTGCTTCCGCACCCACCGTATTCTCCAGACTAGCCCCCAGCGACTACTGGCTCTTTGCTGATCTCAAAAGGAAAAAAATTTACCAGCAACGAGGAAGTAATTGCCGCAACTGAAGCTCATTTTGAGGGGAAAAATCAAGACTTCTACAAAAAAGGTATCGAGAAGCTAGGGAAGCGTTGGACCGATTGTATTGTCTTAGATGGAAATTATGTTGATGAATAAAATCGAATTTCGCCAAAATATTGTGTTTTTCTTTGTTAGTCCGGAAACTTTTTGAGTCATGTGTTATTATTGAATTAACAACAATTGTTATTCAGTAAATTAAAACATCAACATTTGCATTTTCGAAAAATCCTGAATATATGCTCTTTCTTACCTTTGATCTCAAAATGTATAAAAGAATATGTTTTGAATATTTTCTCAAATTGTGACCAATTCTTTACTTCTACCAATTACTTGTGTGTGTGTGTGTATGTGTGTGTGTGGGCGGGAAAAATGAAAAAAACAAACAAACCCGATTTACTCAAAACATGATTAATGTAAAGCATAATAATTAAGTTTTGTATAACATAACCAACATTCGCTGATTAAATATCTCCAACAATATCAAAATTTAATTGATTTTATTCTATTTTTATGATTTAGTTTCTTTTAATACGTTTTTATAATGAAACGATCGTTGATCGAGATGTATCGATACATCTTTGAAATTATACATTCTGTTTGTTCTATTTATTTTTACTATTATGTTGTTTCAAGTCCTTTTCCAAGGTAAGATTATTTTAATGAAAGTGCATTTTTCTTTTAAACCGAATATATTCGAACCTTTGCATATTTATTTATATAAAATCAATAATGTAAAAAGAGACGCGGGTCCATATAAATCGCCACTCTTCTCACTATATCATAGAACTTTATGTGAATATACATAGAGTCGGACAAAGAAATTGTTTTCTCATTCCTTTGTCTTTTTTAGACTAAA
This sequence comes from Resseliella maxima, assembly GCA_029041755.1. Lineage (NCBI taxonomy): Eukaryota > Metazoa > Arthropoda > Insecta > Diptera > Cecidomyiidae > Resseliella > Resseliella maxima. Next base: position 19,596 of record JAQOWM010000821.1, on the reverse strand, counting down.
ATAGGATAAAGTACATGTTGATTTCCACTTGACAAGATTGTGTTTTATAACAATTTATGTTTTAGTTGAGTTTCAGTTGTCTATCTGTTGATGTTGCTTTTGAAGCAACGAAACAATTGTAATTTTTTTAATCAATTTTTCAAATAATTTTTCTTATATACTGCGTTATAAAATCGATCGAAGTAATCAAATATACTGGTGCCATTGTTTAATTCATTGAAAAAATCGTATTAGTAATACCACAAGAAATAAAATTAAAAATAAATTTGATTAATTAAAAATTTTCGCTGATAATTTCTCTTTTTTCATTTTAAATAAATTTTGAGTAAAAATGTTAAATCGATTAGTATCGCGTCCAATTTGTTCATTTGTACGACAAAATTCAAGACTTTTGTCTACGAGAAATGTATTACCCCCAAGTGATTTTCTTTTGGCTGAAGAAATTGATGACAAAGGAATTTTTACTTTGAATCGACCAAAAGCATTGAATGCAGTTAATTATTGGTAGTATTAATTAATTTTAAGGATTTTACAAGAGATGGCGTTACTAATATTAAAACCAATCAGACTACACTGCAACTAACTTCATTGTGAAGCGTCATTATTGCGCTAAATTTTTCAGTATATGTCATTTCGTTGAAGTGTAAACAACATAATTTTTTTGAGTTCTAAAAATGTCAAATTTTGTGCCAACAAAACGCAATTTGCGGGAAACTTCACTTTTCTGCTTCCAATGGAAGAAAAAAGCAGCTGAAAGCTATAGATTGCTGTGTGAAGTTTATGGTGCGCATGCTCCATCGCAACAAACGTGTGAGTACTGGTTTCGACGCTTTAAAAGTGGTGATTTTGATGTTGACGACAAGGAACGTCCTGGACAGCCTAAAAAGTTCGAAGATGAAGAATTGGAAGCATTACTCGATGAGGATTCATGTCAAACTCAAGAAGAACTTGCAAAATCATTGGGAGTTACTCAAGGAGCCATTTCACAACGTTTAAAAAAAGCAGGTTTCATTCAAAAGCAAGGAAATTGGGTGCCACACGAATTGAAGCCAAGAGACGTTGAAAGAAGATTTTGCATGTCGGAAATGCTGCTGGCTCGCCACAAAAAGAAGTCATTTCTGCATCGTATTGTTACTGGCGATGAAAAGTGGATCTACTACGATAATCCCAAGCACAAAAAATCATGGGGACCACCCGGGCATGCATCAACATCGACGTCGAAGCAAAATATTCACGCTGCCAAGGTAATGCTTTGTATTTGGTGGGATCAGAAGGGTGTGCTATATTATGAGCTGCTAAAACCAAATGAAACCATTAATGGAGAACGCTACCGACAACAACTCATCAAATTGAACGCAGCAATCAAACAAAAACGGCCAGAATGGGAGAGCAGACATGAGTCATTAATTTTCCATGATGACAATGCTCGGCCACATCGCGCTCAAGGGCCCAAAAACTACGTGGAAAATGTCGGATGGGAAAATCTGCCTCACCCGCCTTATAGCCCAGACCTTGCCCCTTCTGACTACCACTTGTTTCGATCGATGCAAAATGCCCTTTCCGGAATACGCTTCACTTCAGTTGAGGGAATCAAAAATTGGCTCGATACATTCTTACCCTCAAAAGATGAGGAGTTTTTTTGGAACGGCATCCACAAATTACCAAAAAGATGGGAAAAAGTCATAGCTAACGATGGGCAATACTTTGAATAATAATATATTGTAAGAATTTTTCGAAATAAACCCTCGATTTTACCACAAAAATCCTTAAAATTAATTAATACTACCAATATAAAATGTTAAATAAACTTAATACTACGCTGGCGATTTGGCAAAATACAAAATCTCTAATTATTATAAAAGGTAATGGCGGTAAAGCATTTAGTGCTGGTGGTGATGTGAGATCCATTGTTGAAGCCAATACACAAGATGCTGGAATGAAGTACTTTGAAGATGATTACGTGCTAATTAATAGAATTGGAAATGTTGAAATTCCATATGTGGCTTTAATTGATGGAATTACATTTGGTGGTGGTGTTGGTATTTCAGTTCATGGACGATATCGCATTGCAACCGAATAAACCTTGTTTGCCATGCCAGAAACATCGATTGGTATTAAGAAAATTAATTTTATGAATAAATGATCAAAGCAAACTGAATTTTCACTTTGAATTTTTTTTTTTTGTCATCAGGTTTTTTCCCAGATGTTGGTTCTTCTTATTTTTTACCCCGGCTTCAAAGCAAACTTGGTCTTTATCTTGGTTTGACAGGCTGTCGATTGAAAGGTAAACTAACTTTAAATTCGAATAAATTTTTGTCACTTTTTTCTTTGTTTTTGTTTTTTCTAGGTGAAGACGTTTTACATGCAAATATTGCTACACATTATTGTGAAAGTGAAAACATTCCAAAAATAGAAAAAGCTTTGCTCAACTTGAACGATACAAAAAATATCGAAAATGTTATCAATGATTTTTGCCAAAAACCCAAAACGGAATTCACTTTAGCAAAACATCTTGATCAAATTAATAAGATATTCGATGCAAAATCGGTTGAAGAAATTATAAACAAATTAGAAAACGATAATACTAAATGGGCTCAACAAACACTTAAAGTATGCACTTGAAACAATTTAAAAAAAAAATTAAAATTCAATTTTAATATTTCGCAAAAAAATATGAACATTTATTTTTTTTTCAGGTTCTTCGAACGGTTTCGCCGATCAGTTTGAAAGTAACTCATCATCTTTTGAATAATGGAAAGCAATCACTTGGTGAATGTTTAAAAATGGAGTATCGTTTGGCGATGCATTTTGCGAAGATAGCGATTTTCATGAAGGTATGTCTCTTGATAACATTCAATAACATTGTTTCGTTTCAATGACAAATGAAATAAATATAGTTCCTAATGGTCAACATGCATGAATATTCTTATTATTATTGTTATGTTCATATTTCAGGTGTTCGCGCATTGCTTATTACGAAGAACAAAAACCCAAAATGGAATCCATCGCGCCTTGAAGAAGTCACCGATGAAAAGGTCCAATCTTACTTCAAGCCCTTGCCAAATAACAAAGATTTACCGATTTAATAAAATAAAAACAGGATTTTGATAAGCGAAAATTATTTTGATTTTATTAAAGAGACAGAAACCAATCATTATTATTAAAATCACAGAAAAATGATTTCGCATTACAAAATATAATAATTTCTTTGTTTTGCAATAGATAGATATGTATGTAAAAATCAAGGCAGAGTCTAATGTTTATATTTATTATATAAAACTGTTGCGATTTCCTTGGCTTTTCTTCTTAATATTTTTCCAGAAGGGGTTGTCGGCATTACATCAACGAAATAAACGCCACCTCTAAGCTTATAATGATCCGCAAAGTGTTCTAAAGAGAAAACAAAATGAATTTCAATGAAAAAAAAATTGTTAAACATTTCAATAAATTAATCACGTTTAGATTCCAAACTTTAAAATAAAAAAAAGATATGATCTTTTCGTTAAATTTACCTGCAACCATATCATAAACTTCTTGTCTTGTAATATTGGATCCATTGGCACGTACAATGACCGCTGCTGGCAAATCAGATGCTACATCATCCGGGATTCTAACAACACAAACCGATTTAATTTCTGCCGATTCAAGTAAAAATCCATCAATTCCCGATGGAGAAATTTGCATATTACAATATTTCAATAAATCCTTTTTGCGATCAACAATATACAAATATCCATCATCATCAAAATGACCAATGTCACCAGTTTTAAAAAAATCTTCATCATCAAATAATTCATCGGTTGCATCCTGATTTCCATAATATCCCAAAAATTTATATTTCATTTTAATACAAATTCCTCCATCAATATTTGCATTCAATTTATTCCCATCATCATCGAGAATTGTAATTTGAACACCATTCAACAAGCGACCAATTGTATCTTTTCCACTTGGCCCAGGATAATCACAACTCACAATTCCACCAAGTTCACTCATTCCATATGCAACATGCACATTTCCATTTGGCATATGCGAACTCATTTCCAATTGAACATGCAATGGAACTTTACTTCCGGCAACAATTTGAACTTTTAAACTTGATAAATCCGTTTTTTTAAATTGTTCATGTTTCATTATTAAAATTAAATGATGTGGTGCATTCATTGCATTTGTTACTTTGTACTGTTCAATTAAACGTAAATGTAATTCAGGTGAATATTCTGTTGTTATAATACGTTTTGCTCCACACAATGTTCCTTTTAGTAATGCAATTAAACCAGTTACCCAGTATAGCGAACTAAAACACAATATCACATCCGATGAATTAATGATATTGTAATTTGTAATTGAATCAAGCAATGCGGCATGTGACAAACAAACTCCTGCATTAAAGTATAAATTGTTAAATATCAATTTAGGTTGATATGCGTTTAAGGATCATTTGAATTGAATGTGCATACAAATTCAACATGAATTTGTTGAGTTGAATTCAATTGAAATTTGACGGCGTTAGAAGGGGAAAAAAATGAAAAGGAAATGAAGGAAATTCACCTTTGGACATGCCAGTTGTGCCTGAAGAGCAAATAATTACAGCAACATCGTTTTCACCATCAACTTCCACCGGTCTGAATGGAAATAGTAATTCATGTTAAATGGAATAAACTCTTTTTACTTTGAATGGAAGAAAAACTCTATTTTCTTTGAATGAAATGAAAGGAACACTCCAAAACACAAATTTTTTTGAATAAAATAGCAAAAATTCTTTTTTACTTTTCCAACAAATTTCATCCATATTCAAAATTAACTCACATAAAATAATCTTCATTGTTTGTCTCTGTGAATAAATTCTCAATTGTTTCCGCTTCATCGGTTTTTCACCAAAACTAAAAATTTTTGCATCATTTCCCAATTCTGTTAAACATTCTTTCACCAAATCATAAACTTCAACATCACAAAACATTAAATTTGGTTTTGTTGTATTCAGCATATGAGTAAGTTCGGTTTTACCGAATGATGAATCGAGTGTATTCACTGGACAACCAATGCACATCGATCCAAATACAATTGGAGCAACATGATGTGAATTTTTGGCCATCAAACCAAATACTTGTTTCGGTTCATATCCACGTTGTTGAAGATTTTGTGCAGCTCGAATCGATTTCAAACGAATATCATCGAAACTCAATTCAATTCCATTATTGTCGCTTATCTGCAAAAAGGGAAAACATATTTATTTATTATTAGATGGTCAATGTCAATTGATTTTCTTAAAAGAAAAAACATAGAAAAACAATTTTTTTGCCTGTTTGCAACTAATATTGCTTTAATAATTTAGAAATCGTCGCATTGAAGTAATAAATAGTTGCAAACAGGCAAAAAAAATGTTTTTCTATGTTTTTGGTTGTTTTTTTTTTGTTGATTCAATTTTTCTCGATCGTCATTTCAACTGTCATTTCTGCATGTGTTTTTTTTCTTGCTCATTAATTTTTAAATTTAAAATAATTAATTGCGTAATCATTTAAAAAGTTTAATATTTTTAGCAAGATTAAAGTTTATTTTATAAGTGTGCATTGAAATTTATTCATTAAAAATAGTTGATTCATTAATATTTACAATTATTTGTGATTTCTATACAAGTACACAGACAGAACTATTTGTACATCTAGTACGACTTATTTGAATTTTGACGTTTTTCTACATGTGTTGAAAAATTCACAACATTGTCGTACACAGATTTCTATACGTTTTATTGAGCGGGAAGAGGGGAAACATAGCTGTGTGCGAAAATATTTCTCCTTCGCACTCAACTGTATATCAATAGTATAGAAGTATATGTACGAGTCGTACAGTACGACTATGTTGTGAATTTTTCAACAGACGCAGAAAAACGGTAAATTTCAAAAAAGTCGTAGTAAATGTACGAACAGTTCTGTCAGTGTATTAGTAATTGTTGTTGTAAATATGTCTACAGAAGAAGTTCATTGTTGTATTAAAAGTGAATGCAATGGTTTGAGATATGGTGGATTATCATTGATATGCAAATTTTGTAAAAATCCAATTTTTATTCAATGTATGAGGAAAAAAGAAGAAAAAGTAAAGACTCTACTTGAATATTTCAATATTTTGCGAAAGTCTGATAATGGAACATGGAGACTTGTTATACCATCAGATGAAAGTGACGTGAATTTCAAATTCTTTAGATATAACACATCACTCAATAAGTTCGTAGGATAAGTAAGAAAAAAACATCTTTTTGGCAAAATTCGATTTTATTCATCAACATAGTCTCCTTTTAGGCTGATACAATCATTCCAACGTTTTTCCAATTTTTCGATACCACTCTTGTAGAACGATTTATCTTTGGCCTCAAAATAGGCTTCAGTTTCAGCGATGACTTCCTCATCCGAGCCATATCTCTTGCCACGGAGCATCTTTTTGAGGTCTGAGAAGAGCCAGTAGTCGCTGGGGGCCAAATCTGGAGAATACGGTGGGTGCGGCAACAATTCAAAGCCCAATTCATGCATTTTTGCCATTGTTTTCAATGACTTGTGACACGGTGCATTGTCTTGGTGAAACAAGATTTTTTTCTTCGCCAAATGCGGTCTTTTTTTGGCAATTTCGGCCTTCAAACGCGCCAACAAACCAACGTAATAGTCGCTGTTGATTGTTTTTCCATGCTCAAGGTAGTCAATGAAAATTATTCCATGCGCATCCCAAAAAACTGACGCCATAACCTTTGCCAGCTGACTGTTGCGTTTTTGGTCGCTTTGGGCGGCTTTCACCGGGTGCTTTCCACTCAGCAGACTGCCGATTTGATTCCGGAGTGAAATGATGGATCCATGTTTCGTCCATTGTGATGTACCGACGCAAAAACTCTGACTTATTGCGAGTAAACATGTCCAAACAGAGCTTTGAATCATCAATGCGTTGTTGTTTTTGTTCTGGTGTGAGCAAACGCGGCACCCATTTCGAAAACAGCTTTCTCATGCTCAAATGTTTATGTGTACAGTGTACACACTACCTTCTGATATCTTTAGGGTGTCAGCTATCTCACGTCAATTTCACTTTACGGTTTCCCATAATGATTTTGAGGGTTTTTTCGATATTTTCCGGAGTAACTGCCTCATTTGGACGACCAGATCGTTCAGCATCATCGGTGTTCATACGACCACGTTTAAAATCAGCAAACCACTTCTCAATCATTTGTCTCGATGGAGCAGAGTCCGGATAACATTTATCAAGCCATTGTTTGGTTTGCACAGTATTTTTTCCCATCAGAAAGCAATGCTTTATGAGTACACGAAATTCGTATTTTTCCATTATTTTTAAATTTACAAAAGTAGCGTCACTAAAACCACTGTATCTTACACACAAATTATCGGATTGTCATGAAATTTTGACAGGTGACGTTTGAAAGATAGTACTTACTGAAAAGCATAAGGATTTGATATTTGTGTCGCCATCTATATGTCATCCTACGAACTTATTGAGTGAAGTGTTATTTTCGGAGAAAGTTCACCATTTGCAGTATCATGTGAAATTTGCACTGATAAATTTAATTCAAGCAAGAAAGATGATATTGCTTTATATTTGGAACAATTTCATGAGTGCTATAATGATACAAAAGGTGTAAATATTGAGACCAATGATGATAAAGATATCAGTTTAGAAAATCACGATTTGAATAATGATTTGGACTGCATTGCTAATGATGAGAATTTATTTGCTGATGTTATGAGCAGATTTAAAGTTTTAAAGGCGCAAAATAAAATTCCAAATAAAGGTATTTATTCAATTCACTTGTCAAGATTTAAAAAAAGTACAAGTATTGATGATATAAAGAAGATCATTATAGATAAAACTAAATTACTGGCTGATTCTTTCACAATTGAAATTTTGCCTTATAGTAAATTTAGTAAAAATGTCAATTTATTTATTTCATTTAAGATTTCAGTTTTTACTGAGGAAAATTTTTTGACTTTGATTAATCCGAAAATTTGGGAGCCAAATTATACTGCTATTCCATTTGTTCTCAAAGAAAAAAAAGAAAAAAAAGTTACTATGAAGAATTCATCAAATAGTTCAAAAAATATAAAAATGAACGATGAATTTGTAAACAAAAACAGAAGACGAAAAGAAAATAAACAGAATAAAAATATAGGAAATAATAATAACAACAAAAACTGCGATAAAAACGATAACAAAAATTACAACAAAAACTACTTCAATAGAAACAACAATAGAAACTACAACAGAAACATTGGATTTAAAAATGTTAACATCAATAAAAATATTGGTCATGAACAGAAGTTCAATGGATACCGTTCGAACTGGAATCTTAATCAAAATAATCGTCAAAAGTTCCAGCAATATCGTAAAAATTATAATCAATTTCATAATAGCCGAATGAATCAACAACGATCTCAAACACATCAACGATTTCAACCACAACAACAATTTCAACCACAACAACAAATCCAACCACAACAACAATTTTATCAAAACAAACATGGTACTAATTGGAATAGTTTTCCTTTTTGGAATCAGGCTTATCCTGTTCCATACATGTATCCAATGCAGTGTCAACAATATATCAATCCGGCGCTTTTTCATCAGAATTTTGTACCGCATCAAATGTACCAACCCATTTTCAGTTGAAGAATTTTTCAAACAATGATGCCAAGGGGAAAAGTTACATTTACTCGTGCAATGTTAATGGTTTGCGAACTAAAATTCCGGAATTCTTTTCTAATATTTTAATTAATGATTTTAAAGTTTATTTGTTGTGTGAAACGCACTTGAATAGCACCATAGGTAATAGTGAGATTTTTCCGAACGACTTTGATGTTTTTCGTTGTGATCGAACGGATCTTACAGAGAGGGATCAAACCATTAAAAAGTCCCATGGTGGTGGTGTTTTGATTGCAACTCACAAATCATTAAATGGGCAGTTAATTTTTGATGGTGAATCTTATGGTGAAGAAGTTATTTGCGTTAGTATTAATATTAATTGCCGAAAGTTTTATTTGGTTGAATTGTATATTAGACCTAATTCACCATTTAAGATTTTTGAGAATATTGATGCTGCTATTAATTTTTTAATTACGAAATCAGTTCAAAAGGATTCAATCATTGTATCTGGTGATTTCAATTTGTCTGATTTGTTATGGATATCGGATGACATTGATCATCAAAATGTTTCTTATCCTATTAATGCTTGTTCTAGGAAGGAATTGTTCATTCTGGATTCTTTCCATGGGTGTGGTTTGTCACAGATCAATGAAACTTTAAATAATAATGGAAAAATGTTGGATTTGATATGGACCCGGACTTGATTTATTGCTTGAAAAGTGATATTTTTTTGGTGAAATCTGAAGTGCATCATAATTCCATTGAAATTGTTGTTCCTGGAATTGAAAATAATATAATGAATTCTAATTTTGTTTTCTATCATGATTTTAGGAACGCGAATTATAATGATTTGAATGATTATTTCAACAATGTTGATTGGAATTTGGTATTGTCAAAAAACTCATTGGAGGACAATTTAAAGGAATTTTATTCAAATATTTATGATGCAATTAATTCACATGTTGTCGTGAAGAAGAGAATTGTTTCATCTCATCCAAAGTGGTTTGATTCAAAAATGATCAATTTAAAGAATGTTTTCAATAAGCTTAGCAAAAAGAGACATATTTCTTTGAATGATGACTTAAACTTCAGAAATAATCGCACCGAATATAATAGATATTCGCGTATTGCTTATAATAATTATAAGGTTAAAATGAAGGAATTGATAGTTAATGATCCAATGGAATTTTTCAAAGAGCATAGTGCCGTTCTAGCCAACATAAAAAAGCTTCAATAAGCTCATTATTTGCCAATGGATGGCGCTACTAATATGCCAATAGATGGCGCTACTAATATTACTTTTTTTACACTAATTTTCCTCGTTAAAATGTTTTTCGTTTGAAAGAAATAAATTTAAATTCGAAATTGTGATGAAAAAAACAAAAATAACTTTGAACAAAATACAAGACAAAAAAAATATAAGTTTATCTTTCGAAAATTGCTTTTAAATGAAAAAAATAATATTTTGTTGCGTCTTATATATTTCTGCATATGACATTCCAGAAATTGTCAACATAACACTCACTTCAATATTTGTGCATTGAAGAGATTTTAGTTGTGAACAGACAAACCATATTTTTTTCAGTTTTCGTTTACTCTAAACAAAAAATAACAACCAAAAACATAGAAAAACATTTTTTTTTCCTGTTTGCAACTATTTATTACTTCAATGCGACGATTTCTAAATTATTAAAGCAATATTAGTTGCAAACAGGCAAAAAAATTGTTTTTCTATGTTTTTGGTTGTTAATTTTTGTTCAGACTAAACGAAAACTGAAAAAAAAAAAGACTTTCCCAAAAATAAGTATACCATGCCAGAGGAAGCGATCACCAGTGAACGCACTCTATGGGCTATATCATCATTCCAACCCTTTGAATCACCGGGCTATGATGCAATCTACCCGGTGATTTTACAAAAGGCATGGCACCTTATCGAGAGATACTTACTACCGATATACAACAAGGCGTCGGTCAGACTTGGGCATATTCCAAAGTCCTGGTAAAATTTAATAGTTGTCTTCATACCCAAACCGGGCAAAGACGTCTACTCAAACCCAAAATCCTTCAGACCCATCAGCCTAACATCCTTCCTATTAAAAGAACTGAAAAGAATGATTGATAGGTTCATGAGGGAGTTTATACAAAAAAACTGCATTAAACGATGGACAACACGCCTTTCAGCAGGGAAAGTCTACTGAAACGGCTCTACACACTTCAACTGTTGGATTAGAGGAGTCACTTAAGAGAAAGGAGTACACAGTCGGAACTTTTCTAGACATAGAAGGAGCTTTCCACAGCGGTTGACAAGGCCTTGAACGAGCGCAGAGTACAAATTGGTCTACGAATGCAAAGGAAGCAAGGCAACTGTCACTCCTACCAGGGGTACACCGCAAGGAGGAGTTATCTCACCACTCCTGTGGATACTAGTCATATGTAGAGGTAAATTTCTCTCTACTTTATGTGAGAGAACCCAACAGGCACTAAAAACTATTGGGAAATGGTGTCACAAAGTCGGTTTGTCGATAAATCCGAACAAATCAGAACTGTTAGTCTTCACCAACAAAAGGAAGTTTACCGAATTCAAGGAACCTATCCTTCTCGGTCAGCCTCTCAAAAGGAGTGACAGTACCATATTTTTGGGTTTAACATTCAATTCGAACTTGAACTGGAAGGGTCACCTTGAGTATAGCATCAAAAAATGCTTACGAGCTTTCTGGTGCTGTAGAAGAGCAATTGGGAGAAATTGGGGCCTTAGCCCGAAAAATCTCATGTGGATCTTCACAGCAGTAGTAAAACCTATGATTTCATATGGGGCCTTCATCTGGTGTGAGGGCACAGCCTCTGGTAGAGCCTAAAACCACCTCCAACGTGTTGCCTGTATGGCAACTACGAGAGCGGCAAGGATTACACCCTAAGGAGCTTTGCAGTGAGAAAAAAAATTCAAACACGTTCCCGAACGCCATCCAAACTCACGAACATAAATTAGATTCACCAACATTTGATACTGAATCTGAATAAAAATTGATTATGTGTAATTATATAAAAATAATTAAATATTTATGTACAATAAAATATTTTTCATTATTAAATTATCGAAATATAAATATTTTTGAAATAAAATAATAAAAACACTTCATTGAGAAATTAAAAATACAACTAAAGCAAAACAAACTATTTATATTAAGTCTCCGCATGTTTATTCGATTGGCGTGTTTTTATTATTTTATTTCAAAAATATTTATATTTCGATAATTTAATAATGAAAAATATTTTATTGTACATAAATATTTAATTATTTTTATATAATTACACATAATCAATTTTTATCCAGATTCAGTATCAAATGTTGGTGAATCTAATTTATGTTTGTTAGTTTAGATGGCACTTAACGGGGAGACTCACGTACAAATGTACAGGGCTATATAGATTGCTTACCAGGGTAGATTACACCGCAGGCCGCACTTGTTGCCATGCTTAATATGTTACCACAATTGGAGGGCCACATACAAAGCGAAGGACAAATAACTGCGTTTCGCTTGAAAACCATCATTAACATGGAGCGTGTAAATATGAGTAGGCACTCTATAATCATAAACGATCTTTATGAAAGAGCACCTATACTACAGGCACATCGACAGATGTCCTATGAGACACATATTCCGCAGAACTTTTGGGGTAACCCAAAATGCTGATGATGTACTCTCGGTGACAGATAACGACAACACCGAAAAATGGTTCACTGATGCGTCAGTAATCAAAAACGGCTCAGGATATACTGCGGTTATTTGGGGATTAACAACGAAATATCGCACGCTGAACTTGTCGCGATATTGAGATGCTGCATCGAGATACTGCAAGACAACTTCAGCCAAGCACCAATTAAAGTGTACACCGATAGCCTTCACGCTAGAAAGGCATTGGGCAAATGCTCGGTGGAATCTAAATTGGTATCGGAATGCATTGAATTATTGATGCAAATCCAACAAAGGAGGGACATTACCCTAGTATGGATACCGGCTCATTCAGGACTTAACGGTAATGTAAGAGCGGATGAACTGGTTAGGAATGACACCAATCTCCGTATGTTTGTCCCCGAACCGTTCCTCTCCCTCACGGAAGGTAGAGCCGAATGCAACAAACTGCTACAAGCAGCGATTGTCCACGCATGGCGTAGCCAAACCCGCTGCCAAACGGCTAGGAAGTTCATTGTTACTCCAGAGATCAAAATAGCAACACAATTACTTAACCTTGATAAACTCAGGCTAAGTTACATCGTCGGCACCCTAACCGGTCACATAAGATTGAACGCGTACCTCAAACGCATCTGTGTTAGAGATGACCCGGACTGTGACTTTTGCGGAAGAGGTGAGGAAACATCTGTACACTTCCTCTGCAATTGCACAGCTCTGTCACACATACGTCGAATTTGTTTCTATCGGGATGTGCTGACTAGAGCTGTTCACGAACCGAACTCGGACAGTTCGAGTTTGAAAATATTCCTATTTTGATGTTTGTGTTCGTTCGTATTCGGTTCGAGTTGTTCGGGATAAAAACAATATTGTTCGAGTTCATTCGTGTTCGATTAAATCTCAATTTCATTGACTTGCATTCTTTATGAACAACATTAAAGTATTATGCTCATTAACGCTTTCCCATTAAGAATAAATTGCTGCAATTTCTGGGATTATTTGCAGCAGTTGATATTGTTCACTCAGCTTCTAAAACACTGTTTATATTATAAACTTTATAAGTGCTAAATCTCAAAATGCTGACTTCGGTGGTGGTACAACCGGTGTTGTATTATTGGCTGGTGAAGTTAAAATATTTGGTGATGTGACCAAACGTTGAATTTTTTGTGTTGTGAAGCGTTTTTTGCATTCATTTTGTGGCAATGGACTACGAACAAAATTCGAACACTTCAAGTTCCAATTCTGGTGTTCGTGTTCGTTTGTGTTCGGTTCGAGTTGTTCGAGATAAAGAAAATATTGTTCGAGTTCGTTCGTGTTCGATTAAATCTCGAACGAACACGAACAATTCATGTTCGTGAACAGCTCTACCATGAACCACACCAAACAATGCATTTTTACGGATGTACAGTGTGTCCCAATAAGTCTTACGCAATGTGAACCGGCCATAACTTTGACATCACATCATCCAATGTTTTGACGTTTTAAGTACGTAATGAAATGAATCGACGCCGTGCACAAACGTTGGGCATCAGTAAATCGTCAATGCAGCGAATTTTACGCATCGATTTGCAAATGTTTCCATACAAAACACAAATGGTACAGAAATTAAAGCCAGAAGACTATCCCAGACGGTTGCAATATGGTAAAATGATGCGTAATTTGGCACAAAGTGAATTTTGGAACAAAATCATAATGAGTGAAGCACATTTTGATTTGAACGGCAAGGTAAATAAACAAAACTGTCATTTCTCGGGAATGGAAAACCCAAGAAATATTCAAGAACAACCTCTCCACGATGAACGAGTGACAGTTTAAACCGGAATATGTGCAGATTGTGTCATTGGACCGTTCTTCTTTGAAGATGGCACTGGAAAGGCAATTTCTGTAAATGGTGACCGATATCGAGCTATGATTGACACTTTTTTGCGCTCTGAGATAGAGAATAATGATTTGGAAGGCTATTGGTTTCAACAGGATGGTGCTACAGCCGATACAGCTCGCTTGACCATCAATTTACTGAAAAAAATGTTTCCAAATCTATTAGTGTCAAAAACGGTGATTTCGACCAGCCAAAGACCTTGCAGCCTTAAAGAACAACATTCGACGTGAAATTGCTGCCATATCGACCGATGTATTGAAAAAAGTAATGGAAAATGCCAAAAATCGGGCTCAACTTTGCATCAAGGAAAACGGCAAACATTTGCGTGATATAATCTTCCACACATAATGTAAACAAATCTTATTATTCATTATTAACAAACTGGCAAAACGAAATTGTTTTGTGTACACGACGCAAACCCACGTCTCCCGGCTTCAATTCATGCACGGGTTTGATTATGTATTCTTTTTAACCAAGATCCTTACGTAAAATACGCCAAGTTGTTGCATAGGACAAACCAAGCTGTTAAAAGCGGCACCGAATCGATTCATCACGGACTTCACGTACACTCTCAACAACCGCTGCTATATTTTCTTCACTCCGAGCTTGATGTGGTCTAACCGAACGAGTATTATCCAATAATGTGAACTGGGTTTCAAATTTGTGAATGGTATTGGCAATGTGGGTTCGGTAAGTCGATGATGCGCACCATAAGTTGCTCCAAGTGCACGAAAAACATTTTTCACAGAACGCTGATTTTCTTAATATAGCTGAACAATATGGACACGTTGTTGCGGTATAGAGTCTTTCTATGATGATTTCCCTAGCAATACTGAGAAAAAAAAATAACATAACAGTTTGACACGAGTCAGGACTGATCTGTCAAAAAAACTCTATTAAAAAAAAGACCCAAATTAATCATCCTTTATTCATATTATACTAAATTTTCTTACATTTTTACGTAGGTTTTTTAAAATTTCCTTACCTTCTATCTTTCTTAATTCTTCTATCGGACTTCAATTTCATATATATATGTGTATTAGATTGCCCGCTTTGATGTAAATTGTTTCAGATTCATTTCACTATTTACCTATCAATGTGATGGAATTCAACTAACCTCATATAATGCTGTATTCAGCTACCTCTATACTACAGTACAGCTACCTCTGAGCCAGTCCTAAAATAAAATTAAAAGTTTTATTTACATATATTTATAGAAATATATATCTAGATCCACGGACTTGTATCGAAATTCGTCGAATATTAGCATGAAAATCAATAACAAATCAAAACGTAAGTTGGTATTAGATCCCAAAGAAATGTTAAAATCTAATACCGCATTTGCTAATTAGAAATATTATTTTCATTCATCTAATTGAAATGTTTACAACAGTAATGAAAATTTATACGGCCTAAAACCATATGTTTTGCTTTTTCACTATGTCTTTGGAAACATTGTCAATTTCCGTATTCGGTAACACCATAATAATTATCTGCCTCAGAAATCTATCAAAAATAAGCACATTTTAATTTGCTGTATGAATTTAGGATAGACACGGGAAAAAACCAAATGTATATGATTCTTATTTTTCTATCAGAATGAATCCCTTTAAATTATGAAACTCAGTAGATTGTTAAACGCTGTCTATCTTGCTGGTTCTACCGTTCTAAAAATTAGCACGCTTGCATGGATTATTTTTAAGTAATCTCCTGTGTTGTCATTATTTTAAATGTGTTCATAAACGTTTAATTCTTTTATACAGTTAGAAACTTATATGTGTAACATGAAGTTCCTTTTATGAAAAATTTTTTATCTATAATAATATTCATGTTGGAAATAGATTTTTCGTTCATAATAAAATCTAAGATTTTGAATTCTAATCGCATATAAAGAATCTAAATAGACTGAATATAAACAATTTTCATTTGAAAAAGATATTAAAAGCAAACTCAGATTTTTGTAACGTTTATTAACGTTCAAATTTTATAAAAGTGAGTCAAATTGATTTTTTAACAATGTTTGAACTACATTGTGCATGTGTACAAGTTCCAACTGGTTTTTACAAATTATTTTTTTTTGTCACTAATGTTGATAGTTGAAAATATATTTTATAACTATTACACAACTCCGTTTCATTTATAAATTCGAATGTAATAATCTGAATTCAGTAGTTTATATAAAATATAAATTTTGGGCCGACTTCTTCCGTTTTTATCGACATCAAAACAAAATTATTTTTAAAATTCCAAGTTCTTTCATATACATTATTTTAATATGGAAATATCTCAACGGAATATTACCAAAAAAGTTAAAGCTGAGTCGATAGTTGACAACCAATTTCAATGTCACACTTTTATTTGAATTTTTCACAGAAATCTACATGTGTTCACTTGAAATGTCTACTGAAGATAATTGTTAGAAAAAGCATGTTAAAATGTCTTTCAATTGGTTATTTCGCATTTCACAGGTTTTTTTGTTTATACAAAAAATGTTTAAATTAATTTTCCGTCTGTTTCAGGAATGAGTTAATAACTTATTTACTTGGGAATGAATAAATGATACACAATTTATTTTGTTGTAATATTTAGATTATTTTCCATTTTGTGAAGTCTCCTTTATTTTCAGAATGATTTGTTTGATTTTTTTTAATCTGATTTTTTTAATTTCTGATTGGGCAATTTTTATAGTAGCATTCAGAATTGTGAATAGATAATATGTTATTCATGACATTTTTATTTCTTTGCACCTCACCGTTATAAAATTTTTAATTTGAAAGATCAAAAACCTCGAATTATATAAATATATTAAGTCGATTTTATTGTTCACTGGCCCGTTTTGTGTTCATCTACACAGCTGAACTGTAGTCTGAACACATTTCAAGAAATTTCTCGACATGGTGTATATGTGACATAGTGAAAAAGTCTGACTTACTGTGTGAAGGCTGAAATTTTATAATTTTAACTGAGTCATCATTATGACTTAATATTTTTATCTTGATATTTAATAAATTTTAATATAGTTATCATAAAAAATATATCAATTGCATGTCACACAATTTCATTTTGATTTAGGAATTTGGTAAAGTTTTTCGTGGTCCTTTTATATTTATTCATTGGAAAGATGTAATGATTTTTTTCATTTGATGCAATACTTTAATTCTTTTGGATGGATTTTGACCAGAATGTTAGAATTTTTCTTTTATTTTTCAACATTTAAGTCTCACTTTCGTGTAAATTTGATGTAGAAGTTGTACTTGTTGTAACTTCAAGATTCCTATTTTTGAAAAAAATATAACGTTTATTGGGCTATTACATCTATTTTATTCGCTGATTCAACAATTAATTTCAATTCAAGTAAAAAATAAATTTTTCTAATAACTGTGCTAAATTGTGTTTATTTACCAAATGTTCTCCTCTTTTCTTATTATTATTATTATTATATTTCTGCAACATACAGCGTTTCTTCGCCAAAAATGGTTTTTCAAAATTATTTTAACAAATTTGCATAATGAATAACAACAGATAAATGATTCAAAAGTTGCATCGACTCTATTGTCAATTCCGATGGTTTTGAAATAAGTATTATCAATTTTTATAATATTAAATCCAAACGAAAAACACACAAAAGTGATTAATTCCTCATTCTGTAAAAAAATTCGTTCAGCCTCTTTTTAATTAAAATCAAGCTAACAATAAAGTTAATAACCAATTGGGTCAGAAAATGATTAAATATTTCGTTTGTGCAGAAAATTTAAAATTGGGGTTAGAAAAATATGATAGGGAATTTCAATTGAGAAAAAAAATAAAATTGAAAAAGTTGTAAAGATAAAACAATGCATAGATCATTTGAAAGGTTCAAAGAAAAATACAAAAATGTTTCGCGGAAAAATGATGAAAAATAAGCAGTTATTTTGATATGAAATACTCCATTTGTCACATGTTTTATTATTTTTATTCGGAACTTTTCTGTATGACGTTTTCCGCCTGAACCTTTTATTTATGTTTATATCTTACATTCTCGACATCATTTAGGCAGACAGCAAGTTGTTTAACAAGATTTTAGCGGTAGGTTATTTATAAGTTTATTATTTAATCAATGAAAATTACGGCAGTCTCTATTTCGATTTATAAGTTGTTTTTTCAAGAAATAAAAGAACATAATTTTCTACATATGCATAATTAGTAACATTTTTTATGTCTTTTTATTTTTACCCTTTTAGGGTTCCGAACTTCAACTTACGTTTATTTTTTCAGAATGGTTTTGGCACAATACAGCTTTCCACCATCAGAAGTAATTATTTTTGAACTGATTTTGAAAAAACTCTTGTATTGTAACGGTTTTTTTCTTATATTAAATTTGTGCAAGTTTTTCAACGACTCATCTGTTGATTTCTTATTTTAAAGAAAAGTCAGACCTTTAATTATAATTATAATATTTAATTCTTCTTTTTTGTGATTTTTACGATAGTGACGGTGGGTTTTTTTTTCAAATTTCATTAAACATTCCAGTAGAAAGGTTTTTCACTTTATGAAAATAATAAAACGTTACTTCAGTCAGAAACATCCTTCAGAATATCACTGCATCATCTCAAATGTAAATTATGTATATCGATAATCCTTTTAATTTCAGTCAATCTTCATATGCGTAATTAGTAACATTTTTTATGTCTTTTTATTTTTACCCTTGTAAGTGTTCCGAACTTTAACTTACGTTTATATTTTTCAGAATAATTTTTACGCAATACAGCTTTCCGCCATCAGAAGTAATTATTTTTAAACTGAGTTTGAAAAAATTTCGGGATTGTAACGGTTTTTTATCCTATTTGATTTGTAAATGTTTTTATTTTCTTTTTAAACTTATTTGTTGATTTCATATTTTTAATCAAAAAAAGGGCAGAAATTATAATTATAATATATAATTTGTCTTTTTTGTGATTTTTACGGTAGTGGCGGTGGGTTTTTTTTTCAAATTTCATTAAACATTTCAGTAGAAAGGTTGTTTACTTTATGAAAATAATAAAACGTTATTTCAGTCAGAAACATCCTTCAGATCAAATGTAAATTTTAGTCAAACTTTCTTGTTTTTGTTTTTAGTTCTCATTTGTATAACATGTATCAATTCAAAAAAGGAATCACGCCCCACTTCCTTGAATAGTTTTTCTGAATGAGTGAAGAATAAATTAAAATTTAAAATATTAAAAAAGTAAATATATTGCACTCAATTTCTTCTTTTCTTATGTACTTATATTGAAAGTCTTGTTTGTATTTTTTTTATGAATTTATTAGTTTGTCTGGTTTAACTTAATAATTAGAAATAATAGTTTATAATTTGGATTAATAATATATTGATTTTGATCTAGAGTTAATATTGAATTCATATGATTCTCACCTTAATTT
>JAQOWM010000490.1:0-34508 GCA_029041755.1 Resseliella maxima | reverse complement strand
TTGAAAAAAATTTCTCAGACCTTTGATCTGTTGACTGTTTCACCCTAATTTGGGCCCAAGAAATCGAATGGCATCATTACTTTTCCTACGTGCCACGACCATTTCGAACAAAAATTTTTTTTGAAAATTTTTCGTTCATATTGGGAATTTTTCACTATATAATATGATTTTTTGACCAAAAATGAAAGCTATAACGCTGTAATCCTTTATGAAATTTCATGTTTTGTTTCTAGAAACACAGTAGAAATAATTTTAATTCATTTATTCAACAATTATTGTAACAATTTTTGAGCAAATAACACCAAAATCCCAGAAATTTTGGAAAAGCTCTTCTAAAAAGCATTTCTTTGGCAATGTTTTCACCATCTTTTACATATAATTGTTACAAAATTTGAAAATATTGTTTATTAACGGTTTTTTTCTGACATATTTAATTATTTTTTTTGCCGAAAGAGGTCGCTGATAACGATTTCTATTGTCAAATTTACATTTAATTCCAAACATCACACATACGTCTTATTTTGTGTAAACAATGTGCGTATTAGATTTCAGTACTAAACAGTAAACTATTTTTTTTTTAAAAATGAGTGACTGTCCGATTGGTTTTCACTGTTTTTGCTACGTTTGCGGTAAATTTGTGAACATGCCGAGCAGGAAGAAAATATCACCCGAAGCGAGCCGAATTTATGAAGTATATTTCGGTTTTCCAGTGGTACCTGACGTTAAATGGGCACCAAGTATTATTTGCACAAATTGCAATAATAAATTATTGAAGTGGTCCAAAGGAAACATTGAACAAATGGGTTTTGGAATCCCGATGATTTGGTTAGAAACACCAAGTCATGACGCTGTCAACTGCTACGCATGTGTAAACAAATTATCCAGATTAACCAGAGGCAATTCAGATTACAAAAGTGTTTCGTCTGCACAAACTCCACTACCCCACTCAAAAGAGGTACCGATTCCAAAACGTCCAAGCCCAACTGAGACATATATTCCGCCAACTTTTGATTCTGGACCAGAGTCAGCATATTCGTTATACCAACCATCTGAAGTCGAACATGCATGTAATCATATTGAAATTACACAAACACGTTTAAATATGATGGTACGGCAACTTAAACTGTCACAACGGCAATCGATTGTTTTAGCACAACATCTTCGATCGGTTAATATTTTGTCAAAGGAAGTTCGAGTTTTTGGTTTCCGCAAAAGACAGCAGGAACTATTGGACTTCTTCGAAGTTGATTACAATAATACGTTTGCCTATTGTAAAAATATTCGTGGCTTGATGGGGTACATGAACATTGAATACAAACCAGATGAATGGCGTTTGTTTATCGACTCATCCAAAAATATTTTGAAGGCGGTGTTATTGTATATTGATAATACAAAAAACCCCGTACCAATAGTCATAAGTTCAAATACAAAAGAAACGTATGAATCTATGAAATTGATTCTGGACAAAGTTAAATATGTGGAAAATCTCTGGAAAGTGTGTGCAGATTTGAAGGTCATTGCATTGCTTGCTGATTTATGTTGGAATTTGATTATTGAAACTGAAGAGGAATAAAAAGAGCTCAGAAAATACAATATTAAAATTACGATTATTGTTCAAAAGTTTTGAATCAAAACAACAAAATATTTTCAAGAGATATTTCTACATTTGAAAGTCTTTTTTAAACATAAATAGCTGAAAAATGTTGAAAAATTAGAGAAAATTATGTTATTTTCTCAAAAATTGTTACAGAAACGTTGAATAAATGAATTAAAATTATTTCTACTGTGTTTCTAGAAACAAAACATGAAATTTCATAAAGGATTACAGCGTTATAGCTTTCATTTTTGGTCAAAAAATCATATTATATAGTGAAAAATTCCCAATATGAACGAAAAATTTTCAAAAAAAATTTTTGTTCGAAATGGTCGTGGCACGTTGGAAAAGTAATGATGCCATTCGATTTCTTGGGCCCAAATTAGGGTGAAACAGTCAACAGATCAAAGGTCTGAGAAAATGACTTGCACAGTGTTATCAGCAGGAGAAGCACCAAGAGCGTTGAATACCATCAATACAAACAAGACAACGTTATCGACGGTTGCGTTAATAATTACAGTTGCAATGATCTTACCAACAACAATTAATGCAGAATCGAAATTTTCTTTGTTCAACAACAATCAACATAATTCGAATGCAGTAACCATTGAAAACGTCGAAAGTCATCGGTTTTCAACAATAACCGTTGTGAGCATGGCATTTATTTGCTTACTCGGTTTCTTCTTTTATATCATATGGATATGTTACCTGAATGTAAGCAGCAATCAAGCAACACCAACCGTAATTTATCGTTTACCAACACCAATACATGTTCCACGCATCAATTCTGCGTGTATGATTGAGAACGAGATCAAACTAACAAAACCCAAGATCAAACCAAGGCTACGTGAGCGCATAAACCGTGCGTTCGTTGACGATGAGGAATTGCATACACCCCGAACAACGAGAAATTACACAAAACATTTCGCAAAGATTCAACACTAATCAAAATGGAAGATCAAAGAAAACGTATTGAAAACCTTTTTAAACTCAAAACGAATTACGCGAAAGACAGTAGAAAACGCAAAAGTGAAGAAAATTATTTTGAAAATAAGTTGGAAAGACTCCAGCAGTGGTATGTCAAAAATGTTAATAGAACAACATTTCCAAGAAGATTCAAAAAAAGATGAGTGATTTCGTTCGTATTCAAAACAGAACTGAACTTTATTAAAATGTTTAATTTAGATGGCGAAAGCCATTTACAAAAATCCGAAATGTATTACCTTTTATGGTCATCAAAATTGACCGCAAATAATGTAAACTCATTAAATAATTGAAACTAAATTTTAAAAGTGCAATGCAAGCACGTTTAGTGAATTGAACTCAAATGGAATTAATTACGAAATATGAAATATGAATTTAAAATATGCAAAATTATCATTTTTTTGTTTGGTTCAACTGTAATTCGGTCAACGCTCTTATTTAAATTAATTTTTCTCTTGTTCATTCATGAAAAACAAATTTTGCTTAGCTATTGAACAAGTTCTTACATATTATATTAATGGCGTCAATACGGTAATACTGGGGGGTAGACACATTTCGATGAAAAAACGAAAGTGTCTTGCACACACAATATTTTCAAGTGGATTTTTTTTACATAAGTCTAGGGTTTTTTTGTCAATATTCTTTGTTATGAAATTGGCACATTTAAGATTTCGTTTCGTTTCGTTTTGTTACATTTTTGTAAATGTGAATGCACTATTTAGGAAAAGGAAAAAAAATTTAATGTCGTTTTGTGCAAATGAACTAAATTATTGGCTTCAAATTTCATGATCTAAAATGAAAGTTCTGATTTTATACAGAAGAAAATTAACTCAAGAATTTTTTCATCTTAAATGCTAAATTCAATATATGGCAACATTGGCGACTTCGGTTAAAAATACACAAGTTAGTTTAGTCGTATGTAAATCTTAATTCGTAATAGTATCCTAGTTAATTATAATTCCTAGTTCCGCCAATTGTTTCCGTTATTTAGATGGTATTAGTCCTGATTTTGAGTCCCATGATAGTTGTTTAAGTTTCTGTGGAAATTATTGCGATAATTTCCGCGACATTCCTTATCAAACCTTCGATTTTGGTTTACATTTCCGTTGCTGTTTCTATTTGCCAAATATTCTTGACGAATATTCTTGTGAAATCCATTGCTCCATCTGAATCTCCTCAATGCATATAACAAAAATTGCTTTTGAATAGATTCAATTCGTCTTGTTTGTCGCAAGTTGTGTGTATTCCATACCTGAAAGCCATATTCTAAAATCGGAACAACAAAAGTAAAGAATAATATTTTAATTGTATAAAGATCATTAAAGTCCCTAGCAAAACTTTTGATCCAAGCCAACTTAGATTTTGCTTTGGTTATCATGAATTCAATATGAGCTTTGAAATTAAGTTTCTCATCCAAAATTACACCAAGATCATTTATTTGATCGTTTCTTCCAATTACCGTGCCATCAATGGTGTAATTGCAATCAATAATATCTCCAAAGCGATGAAATATCACTTTTTTTCTTTTTAACATTCAATTGTAAATGAATTTAGTTCAAAAAATCTAACAACATTATTCAAACTCTCTTGAAGTCCATAGCAATCATTGAAGTTATGTGGTGGGAAAGTCTAACATCATCAGCAAATGAAAAAATCGATAAATCACCACTGAAGCAAGGTAAATCACGAATAAACAAAATGAATAAAGTTACAGCAATGGGGTAACCTTTACCCATACCAGAAGGAAAAACGATAGGGTTTGATTCATAGTTGTTAACTTCAACAATTTGTTTCCTACCATCCATATAAGACTTATTCCAATTTAAACAGTGTCAGAACTTATTAAATTGTAACATAAGTCGACTGTCTAGCGAATAGTCATTTCTAAAGCTTTTTCCCTTTATGATCTTCCAAGAATAGACTTCGTCTAAAGTCTTTTGATAACTTTTCGATTTGTTCTGCAAATATATGACCACGTTTGTCAATGCATAAAGCAATGCCTCTATCTTTGTATCTTTTTATATTGAGAATACATTGAACTTAGTTGTCAGATGCCATCTATTGACTACTTGAAAAATTTGAATAAAACTCGTTGAGACACGTATCGGGAAACCGCCACACAAATTCGAACGATGTGAAGTTGGTTTGTTTGCATTCATACATTCATAGAAATAAAAATTAAATCCAAATTAGTCAATAGTTGGCACTGCCTATCATAGTCACTTTTAAATGAGCGGCATTTCATAAAGCATATAAGTACATATGACTACTTGTACTTTGTACTGGTATTTCAAAACTTGATCGATGTCTATTTCTCTTCAACTTTTTATGATTCAGAAAAAGGGAAACTTGTAGAGGAAATGCGCTTTTGACACCAAAATGAGATGAATTAGGCACAATATCTATTTCTCCTTTAAAGTTTACCGAAAATCACTTACAAATTATACTCAAAATTGCATTTTTACTTCTGTGAAAGGAATTTTCCACAGTTTATTCAACTATTCGCTCAATTTTCTATATTTTGAGATATTGAACTGTAACACATCGGTAGAAAAGTTCGTTCCGTTTCTATGAGAGGGCGCTAGTAGAATTATTACCATATCATTTTTAGTTAGTACCAACCTTCAAAAGATACGTGTATAAATTTGACAGCTGTCGGACTATTAGTTTATGAGATATAGCATTTTGAGCGATGCAACTTTTGTTATTTTAAAAAAAATGGATAAAAAGGAATTTCGTGTGTTAATGAAACACTATTTTTTCATGAAAAAAAATCCTGCCGAAACCAAAAAGTGGCTTGATGAGTGTTATCCGGACTCTGCGCCAAACGAAAGAACCATTCGTAAGTGGTTTGCTAAATTCCATACAGGCCATATGAGCACCGAAGACGATGAACGCAGTGGACGTCCAAAAGAGGTGGTGGAAACATAGAAAAAATCCACAATTTTGTTCGAAATGAACGTAAACTAAAATTGAGTGAGATAGCTGACATCATGAAGATATCAAAAGAACGTGTACATCATATTTTACACGAACATTTGGGTATGAGAAAGCTGTTTTCCAAATGGGTGCCGCGTTTGCTCACAAAACTTCAAAAAGACGATCGTGTGGATGATTCTAAGCGCTGTTTGGAACTGTTTAAGCGCAATAAACAGGAATTTTTGCGTCGGTATGTGACAATGGATGAAACATGGATCCACCACTACACACCTGAATCAAATAGGCAGTCAGCTGAATGGACAGAATCCGGTGAAAGCCGATCAAAGCGACCAAAGACCCAACAGTCGGCCGGTAAGGTTATGGCCTCTGTATTTTGGGATGCGCGTGGAATAATTTTCATCGACTATCTTGAAAAAGGAAAAACAATCAACAGCGAATATTATATGAACTTATTGGAGCGTTTGAAGTCGGAAATCGCGAAAAAACGGCCTCACATGCAGAACAAAAAAGTGCTCTTTCACCAAGACAATGCACCGTGTCACAAGTCGTTTGCAACAATGGAAAAATTGGTCGAATTGCACTTCGAATTGCTTCCTCATCCACCGTATTCTCCAGATCTGGCCCCCAGCGACTACTATCTATTCAAGAATCTCAAAAACCAGCTCCGTGGAAAAAAATTTAAGACAAATGAAGAAGTCATCGCCGAAACTGAAGCGTATTTTGAGGGCCTTGACAAATCGTACTATAAAAAAGGTATCGAAATGTTAGAGAAACGTTGGACTGATTGTATCACTCTAAAAGGAGACTATCTTGATGAATAAAGTGGAATTTTGGGAAAAAAATGTGTTTTTCTTTCAAACGGAACGAACTTTTCTACCGATGTGTTAGCATCTGTATTTACAGGTAAAGTAACAATAAATTCAGCATTAGTAGAATATCGAATACTAACTGTTTTTGCTATATAGTTTTATATAGTTCGAACTTGTTATCCATAGCTTAAAATTTAATGGTTTCTATTTCTGAACTATTCTAACAAATATAATTTTTTGGACGCGTTGGAGATGAGCTATCGTGTAACATGATTCGTGTTAACCAGAACTATACGGTAAGAAATGTATGAAAAGCGCCCCTAGCGGAGTCAATGATATTGTAAAGAATCGTATTTGATGAACAGCGTCTCTTAGCAGCGTTTTCAAACATATATGTCCTAGCATCCACCAGAGGGCGCCAAGCAATATTATTTTTATTGATACCAAAACCATGCTCGCGTCATGAAATGACGGTGTACTTCGGAACTAAAAAATCACATTCGAAATGTATGTAAAGTACATAGCGCTTCGATCGTATCATATTTGATACTACGTTCATGACGCGTGCATGACCAAAACCATAGAGTCTTGGTGTCAACAAATTTTTGCGAACAGGGTGCAGCGTACAGTGTACAACACACTCAGATTACGACGCTCTAAAAACTGGTTTTCAGTGTTCTCCTAGGTTCAAAACGCCGAAAAAAAAAAATTTTTTTTTGGTTGCCCTTAATTTTTTGACCTATTACAATACCATCTGAATAAAGTTCCAAACAAATCTCCACAACATGATACTGTCAAACGCTGTCAAATTAAGCAAACGCTGTCAAATTAAGCAAACGCTGTCAAACACATTGTTTACACTTTTTCATAAAGCAAACAAGTGTCATATGTGTTCAACTGTGTTGAAGAATAGAGAAAATTTTCCAAATTAAAAAAAAAAAAATAATCACATTAAATTTTAAAAGTTGACGGTCAACTTTGTAGCTGTGTCATAACTGGTTGTGGTTGACCATGTGAAATTTGTTGATAATTTTGATGAAGTTTTGCCCGTTTTGCCTGACAAAAAAACACACAGGTTGTGGAGGTTATGTTTTAAAAATGTAAGCATTGCATTTGAAGTAAGCTTAGTTTGACGGCTGTCATCACTTAAATCATTTGTGAGCTTTATCCGCTTGATATCCTTGATATAAACAATTGAAATATTTTTGGATTATTTTCCAAATCAATTTTATTTTAATGATTTATGTATTTTGGTTTTTTTTTTTCATTCATAATATTATTAAATTATTATGACGTTTTAAAGTTTTTTTTCCATTTACTTTGATTTGAAATTAACATGGGAAAATAAGTGTTGAATTGAGAAAAATATTCACAAATCGTTCAAATTCCATCTGTTGAGATGGCGTTGTGTAGGGAGAGTTTACACCTAAATACACAGAAGTGTATAGAATGTAATCAGACTTGGCTGGCTACGCCCCTGGACAATAATTATTTAGTTCAAAGTATATTATCTGGTGGCAGAGAGAAAAACAAAATTATTCGAATAGCTTTCGATAAATTCAAATAAATTGTTGTCTGCTCCGAAAATGAATATAAACCCAAGTCAATTGATTAAATTCATCTGTTTTGTGAGTAAATTGTTAAGAGAGAATAGCGAAAAAATGATAAAAAGTAACATTCTCGTATTCCTATTCATTGGAATTCTATCTGTGGAGGTAATTTTTCTCATACGAATTTTCACATCGTAAAAAGGTAGCCCATTTTTCAATTGTTTTTTATTTTATTTCACAAGCTTGTTGTTAGCGGCCCACCCAAAGGCAAGTTTTCATATAACGAGATTATTTTTTAAAAATTTGTAATACAAACTATATTTTGTTATTATGCAGTGCCAACTTTATACAAATCATTACTAAAAATAAGATTTTTTCTTTTAAAACTGATGTTTTTCTTTATATAACATTAATGTAATGCAATCTTTTGAAAAAAAAGGCAGCAGGAAAGGAAAGGAAGTAACACAAGAACAGCCAGGTAATGGTTTTTCTTTCATTAAAAGAAAATCACAACCAGCAAATGTATGGTGTGAAGAGGAAAAATCGTTTGGTTGTATCGCTTTCTTCAAATCATTATTCAATAAAGACGATAAAAATGAAAGAGAAGACGACGGAAGCTGTTGTATCGATGGTAAGGCGATCAAAAAAGTGGGAACCAATGTGGCAACTTGTGTTGGCAGTACAGTTTGCTTAGCTGCTGCAGCAGTTGGAGGTGTAATTGTTACTGTTGTTGGTGGTGCACTGGCAGTTGGCTATATTCTTCTCGTGGGCGCCCTTAAAATCGTTGGCGTAGTTCTTGATATAGCTTTGACCATTGTATGCTTACCATGTCTTTGTGCTTGCGCAATAGCTAGCTGAATCTTGATGAAAATATCGTACTGAAATAGTTGAAATGTTCAACGCGGAAATGTGAAGTTTATAACAATCATTGGTGTATGTTATTTGATTTTCATGTATTACAAACTTAAACAAATAAACTCCGATGAATGTATTCTTAAACCATTTCTCTCTTTTTAATCAAATTTGTCTTCCATTCAATTTATATTTTGAAACGATATGAAAAAAATTGCTCATAAACGTTTTGCTAGATCTTCATACTCCTATCCCTTCTGGCTTCCATGAACTCAGTTTTTATTCTTATTAAACATTTTTAGAAATCTATTCAAAAATAGGGCGAATGAATTGATTTTTACACATTTTTGAACATATAAAATTTACTCCAGACCAATGTATAGATTTTAAGCTGTAAATCGGATCCATTAAATCATATAATAAAGTACTAGCCCGAGAAAAGTTTCAAATCCAAATATACCCTGATTCAGATAACTTACAGAATTGCAAAAAGAAATGCATATTTTATTCTATTCTCTTAAGTTAAGAGAGTCTTAACTTAATACTTAATGTTTTACGAAAAAACATTTCACATTTATTTGCAAAGTTTTCTAGTTTTAGTTTTGTTATTGTCTACGTTTCACTCATATTTTTTTCTATTTTTAGAGGCATTGTTTCATCTCAACGGCCATATACACATATATAGAGCAAATGGTATGTTTATTAGTCAAGTTTCATTGAATTCTGTAGAATAATTAAAAAAAATATTATAGTTAGGCTTAATATTGGTAGTATTAATTAATTTTAAGGATTTTTGTGGTAAAATCGAGGGTTTATTTCGAAAAATTCTTACAATATATTATTATTCAAAGTATTGCCCATCGTTAGCTATGACTTTTTCCCATCTTTTTGGTAATTTGTGGATGCCGTTCCAAAAAAACTCCTCATCTTTTGAGGCTAAGAATGTATCGAGCCAATTTTTGATTCCCTCAACTGAAGTGAAGCGTATTCCGGAAAGGGCATTTTGCATCGATCGAAACAAGTGGTAGTCAGAAGGGGCAAGGTCTGGGCTATAAGGCGGGTGAGGCAGATTTTCCCATCCGACATTTTCCACGTAGTTTTTGGGCCCTTGAGCGCGATGTGGCCGAGCATTGTCATCATGGAAAATTAATGACTCATGTCTGCTCTCCCATTCTGGCCGTTTTTGTTTGATTGCTGCGTTCAATTTGATGAGTTGTTGTCGGTAGCGTTCTCCATTAATGGTTTCATTTGGTTTTAGCAGCTCATAATATAGCACACCCTTCTGATCCCACCAAATACAAAGCATTACCTTGGCAGCGTGAATATTTTGCTTCGACGTCGATGTTGATGCATGCCCGGGTGGTCCCCATGATTTTTTGTGCTTGGGATTATCGTAGTAGATCCACTTTTCATCGCCAGTAACAATACGATGCAGAAATGACTTCTTTTTGTGGCGAGCCAGCAGCATTTCCGACATGCAAAATCTTCTTTCAACGTCTCTTGGCTTCAATTCGTGTGGCACCCAATTTCCTTGCTTTTGAATGAAACCTGCTTTTTTTAAACGTTGTGAAATGGCTCCTTGAGTAACTCCCAATGATTTTGCAAGTTCTTCTTGAGTTTGACATGAATCCTCATCGAGTAATGCTTCCAATTCTTCATCTTCGAACTTTTTAGGCTGTCCAGGACGTTCCTTGTCGTCAACATCAAAATCACCAATTTTAAAGCGTCGAAACCAGTACTCACACGTTTGTTGCGATGGAGCATGCTCACCATAAACTTCACACAGCAATCTATAGCTTTCAGCTGCTTTTTTCTTCCATTGGAAGCAGAAAAGTAAAGTTTCCCGCAAATTGCGTTTTGTTGGCACAAAATTTGACATTTTTAGAACTCAAAAAAATTATGTTGTTTACACTTCAACGAAATGACATATACTGAAAAATTTAGCGCAATAATGACGCTTCACAATGAAGTTAGTTGCAGTGTAGTCTGATTGGTTTTAATATTAGTAACGCCATCTCTTGTAAAATCCTTAAAATTAATTAATACTACCAATATTTGTGAAAAATTTGTCAGCAAAATTGACTACTTGGATTTCTATTCTCCATCTTGAATTTCGTACGAATATTTTTTTTTCACTCCAACTCAATAGATGGCCCATAACATATGAAACAAGATGACTTACATCCGTAAGATGAACTTTTCTGCACTGAAAATCAAACTTAAGGGAGACGGTTTAGTTGTGAGACAGGTTTAGTTGTGAGACAGTCGATTTTTTCCATCATGCAATATTGATATAGCGCCACTGACTAGTTTCAAAGTATTGTTTTGACATGAGCTAGTTTTTGTGCATACACCGAAGTGAATACACGCATTGTTTGTGTTAGCTCTGAACATTGTGTCGAAAATCGGCAAAAAAAACTTTTTCATATTTTTTCCCAAGTGATTTTTTTTTGTGTGAATCAATTCAAAAAGGTGAGTGCATTACATTAAAATTTATGTTTTTTGTTAAATTTTATGATACATTATTGGAATTTACCAATATGTGGTTGGAAAAAAAAAAATTTTGGCATCGTACAAAATGGCGTCATGGTTTGGTTGTGAGACACAGTAGTGGTTTAGTTGTGAGACACTCATTTTTCACACAATTTCATACTGGATGCATATTGCAAGTGTCAAATATCGTAATTTTTATTGACCTAATGCATGAACAAACAATTTTAGCTTATGTTTTGATATTTTTGTATTTTTAGCCATGTCAACTCCAAAAAAATCCATCATCACCCCAGTAAAGGATTTTAATGTGCTGCTTCAAGCCATTAAAAGTTGTGTGTTGCAAATTGACTTCTCCAGAGAACTTTGCAGCAAAGAAAAAAAAACACCGAAAAAGACAACACCAAAAACACCGAAAAAACCACCGGCCAAGCGTTTCAAGGCAAACTCATCGCCACCATCGGATGAAGACGCAGATTTTTGCCTCATCTGTTTGCAGTTGTTGCCCAATAAGTTGACCGCTGCCATTTCCATCAAAAGCAACACTTGCAAGCGGCCTGTTCATTTGAAATGTGCCAATATGCGTGTAAGTTTTTTCACTTGCAAACATTGCGACAGCGATTTGGATGAAGAAGATGATGATGATGAAGAACTTGATGAATAAAAATGTTACAGACGCTGACATTGCGGATTAAACAGCAGTTTAGTACCATATTACTAAAACAAAGTTCAAAAGTACTAGAATATTTGCATACTGAAACATTTTAACGAAAATTTCAAATTCGAAAAATATCGTTAAACTATTTTAGTATGCAAATATTCTAGTACTTTTGAACTTTGTTTTAGTAATATGGTACTAAATTGCTGTTTAATCCGAAATGTCAGCGTCTATAGTACGGAATGGTTTACAGTGTACTTGACATACTTTTGTGTTCGAACAGATATCACAATACATCTTTGTTTTTGTTCTTGGGGCTTCAGAAAAATGTATATATATAAATTTACCATATTTATTGTATTTTAATTGAATTCAATAAACAATATCACGAAAAGTTTTTGAGATTTTTGGCTCCTGAAACACAGCTTTTTTCGTTTTACCTTTGTGCTATGTTAATCGTATCGTGTGTTTTTATGTATTTGACAATTGTTTATGTGTTGAACACACCCTATAGTGACGGTCTATGTCGTATATCCGAACGCTTCTATTATGTTCTACCGAATGCACGTTTTGTTATGTTAGGCGCGCATAAATTGTTTCATATTGTGAGGATCAAATTCTTTTTTAAAAGTAAATTTCGGTGGTATTATCTTATTGTGTTTCAGGAGCCAAATCTATGGGATCGTTTAAAGTCTACTACCGTGAATCCAAACATTTGTCTACATTGCTCAATAGATATCTATTCAGGTCTGAATATGAGTTTGGCTCCTGAAACACAAACCAATATTTATTTGCCAATAATCGACGGATTAAATCAAAATTTCCTAACAATAGCTGATCAATTGCTTTATTGTAATAGTTTTAAAAAATATATTTACTATATTTTCATCCTTTTATTTTCAAGAAGCTAAAACCGAAATTATGTTCGAATAAATAAGTTTTTAGCTATTAATGTACTGCGTATAATATATTTTAAAAAAATATAAAAAAATGTTTAATGAAAATACGGAATGTATGTATACACAGATCTTATTGAAAATGACAATACTTATGTGTACTTATGGCAGGTATCGTAGTGAAATGACAGAAATGTAATCGATACTTTGCAGTTTGACAGTTCGATTGCATCGCTCTGGTTTTGTTTTCTTTTTCCCAATAGCAAATCGATAAAAAAAGCGCATGATGAAGATTCTGAGTTTCTAGTCATGAAAATATTGTATGATGGAAATTTCGATATTTTTTCCTTACACATAAAATCAAAGGGTCAAGGAAATTTATATTAAAAATTTTCAATACACAATTACAAGCATCGGTTCTGATACAGACTAGGGGCTTTTATGTTTAAATGTATATTAGGGTGAGTCAATTTTGATTTTTTCCAGGAACCTATATGTTCACCATATTTTTCGGATAATATGCCCCAAATCTAGCATCTTTTGTTCCGGGAGTTGTTTCGAAAATGCTACTCCCATATAGCGGGGAGCCTTCAAAGGTTTAGTGTAAAAGTATGGTTTTTAACGAAAAAAAAAACACAAAAAATCTATGTAAAACTGCATTTTCTTGTGTTAGATCGATAGATATGATAAGAATAAATGGGGTTTAACCAATTTCGATAAAAATTTTCCGATATATCAAGAAATTTTATTGATAAATTGACAAAAACCGGCAATTTTAAGGCAAAGTACGTCAAAAATCCTTGCTCAAATGTGTTTTAACTTAAGAAAGTTATTAATATATTTGCTATATTTATTTAATTCATCATAAAAAATCATTTAAATTCAATGATTATTTTAAATGTTTTTTGATATTTAAACAGATAATAAATTATCATAAATATATTGGTGTGCTCACACACCAATCATTTGTTCGGTGTAAGAGAGATGGCGGTGTGCACATTGCACGATAGAAAGAACATTTCCCTTGTTGTTGTCTTCGTTTCTTGAATGCGCTGAATGTCAATCGACTATATTGCTAGACTCAATGCATTGCAATGTAACGGTAAATTATGAGATGATAAAATGTCAAAATAGCGAGGTTAGTTTAGTGTGATTTTGTTTTGATTGATTTAACATTGAATTTGAAATGTCCGGATCAAAATTGATAGTATTGGATGAATTTCCATCAAAACTCGATTTATTAAAATTGCCAACGAAAAGTGACGTAATAAAAGCGATTTTTTTTCAAAAGATCAATGACAATTCCACTTATGGAAGCGTAATTCCAATCATTTGTGATCAAATTTTCGAAGTATGGCAACGTGCGCAAATTCCGGTGATACCCAAATTCCGAATACAAGTGAAATTGAGTAGTTATTTTGACAAGTATATCGCCATCAGGAAACTCAATGCAAACAATTTGAAGGTGAATAAATTCAAGGTAAATATCCTACCCTTGTCAAAAGTCATTCGTTTTCATCGATATAGAAGTTCTTTCCATTTTGTTTATTATTCAAATATAACACTACTTTCTTTTATTCGATTTTACTGTCGGTATAAAAAAATATGAGCCAAATCGATTTTGATATTATTTTAAGGTTGACGCTATCAAACTATTTGATATTGCCGTTTGCAAATGTTCAAACTTACGCGCTTGCAATTGCTCTTTTGAAAACAAAATCCCAGTCAATCAAATCAAATTTTTAAACGATCAAAGAAATGCTCGCCGTTTCAAATTAAAATCAGTTGATTTTACAGAAAAATTCATTCATTCACCACCCAAAAAACGTTCAAAACCAACTGCCACAATTACCAAATGTTCAAATGATTCTTCATTCAATGAAACGCATGAGAGCAGTTCGTTTTCTTTTGACGACTCTGTAGGTTCAGGTTATCTATTAACCTCGAATGATTCAGGCATTCAACTTCGCACACGTTCAGTTGATATCAAACAGTTTACCAAATATAATACAGTTAAATTTTTTGAACTAGCAAAAATAGCAGATCGCTATAATGTGTCCAATCGAGTAGCTGCTGCTATTGCAACAGCTACATTGATTGATTTTGGTATTATAAAAGAAGGGGAAACTCTTAATATCGTTGATCCGAAAAAAATTGAACGACACAGACAAAAAACCCGGTTGAATCAAATAAACAATCTATCTTTCAATGGAATCAAAGCGTTATATTTTGATGGGAGGTGCGATGAAACAATTGATTTCAGAGGCAACATTCGAGAAAATTCAAAGGAGGAACATATTTCTTTCGTACAAATGCCTGGTCCTTACTTTATAGGGCACAAAACTGTTAACACTAAAGCATCAGTTGGCATCGTTAATGCAATCGAAGAGATTGTGAAAGAAAAGCAAATACCTGTTAAACACATTAATGGAATTGGTGGTGATTCAACAAGAGTTAACACAGGTGTTAATTCTGGAGCAATTCGTCAGCTTGAAATCAAGTGGCAAAAGCCATTGCAATGGATCATTTGTATGCTCCACGCGAATGAGTTACCCCTTCGAAGTCTGATTACTAAATTTGATGGACCAACGACTGGACCAAAATCATTTTCTGGACCGATTTGCAGCCTTCTCAAATCGTGTGAAAAACAAGAAATTTTCGAAGATTTTGAACGAGTTAAATTTGAATGTTGTATTGACTCTATCGAACCTGCATTTATCCAAAATTTCAGTAGTGATCAACAGTACTTATTTGATATCAGTAAAGCAATTTCTGAAGGATGTATTTCTCCCAAACTTGCGAAACGAAAAATTGGTCCACTAAATCATTCGAGATGGACAACACTTGCTAGTCGCATACTACGATTATATGTATCTCACAAAAATCCACCGGCTATGCTTCACGCAATCGTAAAATATATATTGTCTTCATTTGCGCCGATGGTATATGAACTGAAATATAAATCGTCGATTGTTTATGGTGCAGTTCATTTAGCAAATTTAATACGCTCAAGCAAGTGTTTGACGTTGGGATACCTGGAGGCTGTGAAGGAATGCATTTCAAGAAATGCATATTTCGCACATCCTGAAAATCTTGTTTTAGCTATGTTGAACGATGAAACGGAAGAAGTTCGTAAACAAGGTTGGAAATATATTTTACGTGCAAGAATGAAAAAATCAAATGAAGATAGAATAGTACGAATTTTCAAATTACCAACAATCAATTTCAACTGCACTTCATATTTAAATATGATCGATATGGAAAATGCAAGTGATACTGATCCACCAATCCTTGGAGATGTGGATGTGACTGAAGACAATATCGAATTCCTAGCTAGTGTTCAAATTCTCGAGCATAATTTTGGCAGTTTTTTGAAAGATTTACCCATTCACACACAGGCAGTTGAACGCTGTGTCAAATTAGTCACTGAGTCCTCCAAAAAAGTAAGCGGTGAAGCAGCCAGAGATGGCATGATTGCAAACACATTGGCTTCGAGAAATAACATGTCTCAATTCAACTCGAAACAGGATTATTCCATCAATCCGGCGGCCAATTTCTCAAGTCATTTGAAAATTTAGAACGAGTGAGTACAACATCTTCGAAATTATTATTTTTTTCATGCATTTTAGTGCATCCAATGTATTATTCCGACGATTAAATGATTTTTTATGATGAATTAAATAAATATAGCAAATATATTAATAACTTTCTTAAGTTAAAACACATTTGAGCAAGGATTTTTGACGTACTTTGCCTTAAAATTGCCGGTTTTTGTCAATTTATCAATAAAATTTCTTGATATATCGGAAAATTTTTATCGAAATTGGTTAAACCCCATTTATTCTTATCATATCTATCGATCTAACACAAGAAAATGCAGTTTTACATAGATTTTTTGTGTTTTTTTTTTCGTTAAAAACCATACTTTTACACTCAACCTTTGAAGGCTCCCCGCTATATGGGAGTAGCATTTTCGAAACAACTCCCGGAACAAAAGATGCTAGATTTGGGGCATATTATCCGAAAAATATGGTGAACATATAGGTTCCTGGAAAAAATCAAAATTGACTCCAGACCCTTTCCAAGCTCCCATTGCGCCCCGGTGCAAGATCTCTGGTGCGCCCTTTAATTGAAAATTTTAAAAATCAACGAAATAACAAATGCGTGTAACTCTTATACTGTAAAAAGTATTAAATTTATTTCATTAAAATACTCTATAACGAATGTCATCGGATAATTAATATCAGTTGAAAATTTGGCAAAATCGTCAATGATTTCATCATACTCAATCGAGTTTCCTATTTCATTTTCGATTGAAATGATAGCCAGATTGTTGAGTCGGTCTTGATGCATAGAATTTCGTAGATAATTTTTGATAATTTTTAGTTTAGAGAAGGACCATTCACCTGTTGCCACTTAAGCGATTCGATTATGTGTACGTCGCATAGCGCTTCCTCTGAATTCGAGTTCAATGTCGAGGCGTTCACAAATGTTACGAGCGACGTCAATATTTTTTTCACAGCATTTGTCTCTGTACGCATTCAAAAAGGTAATAAGGCTTTCCAAACAATAAACCGCAGCTTGAACGTTTGAGCTGATGGACTGCAATGATGTGTATGCTATATTTGTTTCACTTAATAAGAGGAATCTTATACCTATATTTTTACATTTGATTTTGTAGTCTCGCGCCCTTCTTGCTCGTGCGCTCCGGTGCGCCGCACCGCCTGCACCGCCGCTCGGAAAGGCTCTGGAGTAGCATTTTCGAAACAACTCCCGGAACAAAAGATGCTAGATTTGGGGCATATTATCCGAAAAATATGGTGAACATATAGGTTCCTGGAAAAAATCAAAATTGACTCACCCTAATATATATTTATGATACTAAATTAGAAGTTTGTTAATTGTACCCTTTTAATGTTTTTTTTTTTTGCAAATCGCGTTGTTGCGTGTATATTTTCTTGTGTTTATTCAAAATGTTTTTAATGGGTAGTAATTGAATTTGTGAAATTTTCCACTTTTGTCAATGTGTAGTTTGACCATGCGTGATTTCTCTTCAGAAATAATTTCAATGTATATTACATTACCCCTTTCGTATATAAGTTCTATGATTTTTTCGTATCAAAGAATGATTTTTTCAACTGACCCAAATGAGAAGTTGCGTAAGGTCCAGAGAAAGGATAGTTCTCTTATTTTCGATAGTTTTAATAATTTTAATTGTTGGTTTTGCTCTTAACATAATGCATTGGAGAATGTGTCCCCTCCCCTTTTTGGAAGGTTGTACCATGTACCTATACCGAGTATGAGAGTTTTGCTTTTGGGTTTCTACAAACTGATACCCATTTGTTTACTTTTGGTATTATGTTTTCTGGGTGTTCTATGACGCCCCTCATTAAATGAATTTGCTCGTCTTAAGATTTTTTTTTTTTTTTTTTTGTTATTTTGTACTGTTTTCAATCTCTTAGTTTACATTCTCTATACCAATTACACTCCCGTCGATTCCTATAAACTATGTTAAATGACGACAACTCTAAAACAATTCCCAGTTTAGAAACATGAACGGAAGAAGAAAAAACCACCCAGCACGTTCAACGAGAAGAAGAACCTAACCCCTTTAAAACCAAACCAAAATTAGAACGCTCTCCAGAAAAGACCAAAACAGAAAAAGTTTCTATCCCAAACGCTAGTTTTGAACACAAACCTCTCAAACCTACCACACTAAATTTAGAAAACGTTACTATAAGAAAGGTAAAGGACCTATCGAACGACCTAATAACAAGCAACCAACAATCGAATCCTCATACTCCATCCAATACTGAAAAGAGTGATCAGAGTCAGGAGGGAAATTCAATCATTTCCTAAAGATCAATCGAAAATAACCTCTATACATTGAAAATTACATACCAAATTTTATATTACGAAGAAAACATAATAAAACATCAAATCATCACTATTCCTATCCTCAATTCTGTTATCAAATTGTCACACCTACATAAACTACTATTTCTGAAATCTTTTAAAAAATATAATAACGGTGGTGACATCGATTCAAATAATCCGATTTCCAATATAGACAATTGGTCTCTCGATAGTATGGCAGAAATACCAATCAGAATAAAAAATATTGATCGCCTGTGGACGCATATAGCGAATTATGAAGACGCTGATAAAACACGCTTCATGCTTATACTGCAGCTCAACCTTTTAGACAAAGCTGTGGAAGTTACTAAAGATGTTGATTTTAATAATTGGGACGAAGTAAAAAAAGCACTAAAAGATGGCATAAACCCACAGAAAAATATCGAAAAAGCAGAGCTTAAATTATCCACAATCAAACAAATGAATAGAGAAGACGTTGAAATTTATGCCAAAAGGGTTGAAGATCTTCTAGATAATCTCAACAAGAGCTTTAATGCCGACGAGGATAATGAAATTATGAAAAGAGAAAATGATCGGAAGGCTCGAAAAGCTTTCGAAAATGGACTTTTCGATAATAACCTACGAAACAGGGCAATAGCTCGTGGCAATAGAACCTTTCGCGAATCAGTGGATTACGTTATCGAACAAGAATTGCGCCAATCGGAATTTAAAACGAAAAATTCCGATGACAAATATTGTATTCACTGTAATAACCGTTCTCACAATACCTTAGATTGTAGACGACGACATATTTCAAACCATCCAATCGAGTAAATTAATTCCGACAGAGAAGTTACCTGCTTTAAATGTAACCGCAAGGGCCACTATGCTAGCCAATGTGTCGGCAATAACAATTCTAGTGGTGTGGATAATCAAAGAAGGCCATCCACAGATGGAATCAATCCACAAAACCCTCGTTCACCCATTAGACATTTCCGTAACAACCCAGGCCCAGGGTAGAGGTGTCAATCGGACACGGAGATTCTTATGTCCGACTTGTCCGAAAATTTGAAATTGTTTTCGGACGTTTGTCCGACTTGTCCGAAAATTTGAATTGGTTTTCAGACATTTGTCCGAGTTGTCCGAAAATATGAAATTGTTTCCGGACATTTGTCCGACTTGTCCGAGAATTCACAACATGTTTCGGACATCTCTCCGTCCGTCCGAGAATTTAGAATATTTTATTTAAATATATTTAAAACTCTCTAAGTGACTTAGACTTTACTGGGAATTCTGTTCCTTATCAACAAAAAGAAGATTTTTTTTACCAAAAATACATAATGGCCCATACAAATATGTTGATAGTGTTGCTGATGGTCGATCCAGTTCAACAAGTTCAAGATTTCTTTTGGTTAAAATATAAACACAAAATGTATCTTTTTTATCAAATAAATAACAATTCGTTAGTAACGAATCGTAACACAAAATGATGAACAAGAAGACTTTTTTAAAAGATTTTCAGAGTATTGAGGAATTCAGAAATTTTAATTTGTTTTGTTTGATTAGTTGTTTTTTTATACTGATTACCACCAATAAATCATATGAATTTCAATGAAATCAAAATTATCATACAATTTGAAGCGAAAATTGTTTGAAACAATTAATCTACTACATCATTCTACTGCATTGTTCATAGCAAAGTAGTAAGTTGCATATATGCGTGTATACACACAAACAAATACAAGAGCTATGCTGTATTTGTTTGTGTGTATTGAAATTGGTATTTTCATTTCCGTGTGTCAACTAGTGTCTGTCACTTGCCCTAAAAAAAATAGCCAGAAACAGTGAATTACGTTAATTAAAAACTTTTTGGAAACAGTGTTTAAAACTTGTTAAAAATGAGTTCCAACTCAATTGAAATTCCGTTAAGATACATGGGCGAGGTAAATTGTGTAAACATAATTTGACGCCAAACATTCCATTTGCATGCAAATATTTTTATTGTTTGTCATTTGATTTGCAGGTTATCAAATTCGATCCAGAGCAATTACCGGATGGTGATGAAGTGCTTAGCATTTTGCAACGAGAACAATCACAAATAAATATTTGGGACAATGTTGGGGTGAGTAGAATAAATTATTAATTTTGTTTTTTTTCGAATACAAAACTGTTTTCTGTTTTTGACTGATATTTGACATTTGATGTATTTCATTTTAGCTTGCTTATTACAAGTAAAATAAAATACGGGACTTTATAAAGATTTTGGAGGCATCCCGTACACAAGCAAAAACCGATTATCGCCGTTATGGAAACGAACAATTGATGTTTGCCAAAGAAAGAAATTCTGTACAAATGCCAGAAAATATCTCAGTAAATTGAATACAATTTGTTCCTTCTTCATTTATATTTTCAATTTGTTTAATTGCGTATTACATTTGATGAATTTTTCACAAGATTGAATTCTTGATTTTTCAGATTGGTTATTATAATCAAAATATAACACAGTACTTTAAGAACCTTCTGGCAGCCCCACTTAACGATGCAAAGACTGTCTATCGTTTATTT
Organism: Resseliella maxima; assembly: GCA_029041755.1. Taxonomy (NCBI): domain Eukaryota; kingdom Metazoa; phylum Arthropoda; class Insecta; order Diptera; family Cecidomyiidae; genus Resseliella; species Resseliella maxima. Next base: position 13,314 of record JAQOWM010000490.1, on the reverse strand, counting down.
GGAAAGATTCAAATGAAACCGTGCGATATGCTTGCCACGTACAATGTACAAGGTGCACATTGTGGCAAACCCAAGGACAAAAAACGTGAATTGTTCATGGAGGCAACACATTTGTACACACTCGTTGACAAAATTATTATGTATGATCAAAACCACTTGTTGGGCCGAACACTTTTTTTTCTGCTCGGTTATAGATTGGAAGAGGCCAATGCATTATTCAATATTGTGCTTAATTGGTTGTCATCAAGTATTCCAATAATTCACGTACAAGGCGATTACAACCAAATATTTCAGTACAATTATCAATCAACGCAGTTTGCATCATCGAATTTGGACTTACCTCACTATGGTCCGCAACTTTTTTTTCGCATTTTTTCATTGTTGTTGATGTTTTTATTGACAATCTGAAGTTCTTCATTTTAAAGATAAATTTGTTTTGTTTTTAACTATAACCTCATAGGTTTGGGTCAAATGCACATTGAACGTGATGATGTTGAACAAAAACAAAAACAAAATGCCATTCAAATGTACGAAGATTGCGAAGCCCGAAAGAGTCGCTCCACAAAACCCGAAAGAGTTGCTCCACAAAATACGGTCAGTATTTCTGACATTTTGACTTTTATTTTCAATTTTTCTAATCTTAATTATGGTGTAAAATTTTTTTTTTGCTAATTTTCTAATTATTATATAAAAAAAAATTCTTCCAGACTCTGTTGTTCAATTCTGACTGTGACGATGGCAATAAGAATGGAATGTCGAAAGAAAAATTTCGCTCATTTTTGAGACAATTTAAAAAGAAAACCAGTTTATTGGCTGTTTCCAAATTGGAATTAGGTGAACTCAAAATCTTCTTTTCAAAATTATATATAAATAATAGATTCTAATTAATTAATTTTTAACTTCAGATTATGTCAGTCCAAGACAATCGGTGATGAAAATAATTAAAAAAATTCAGCTGCAAGGAAGCGTGAAAAATTTGATCGCACAACAAAATCAAAAATACGCTATGCGTTCAATGGACCTACCCTATGATTTGAAAGTTTTGGAAAAAAGATTGTGAGTATATTATAATACATATTTACAATCTAAATTCGTACATTTATATTTTTTTTTCTTATTTCACACAGGGATCACACTATCTTAAAAGGAATATATAAGAAAAATTGCAGGTAACATTTACAATCAAAGTTTTCTTGAATATTTTTCATTCGTACTCAAAAATTTTGTTTCAGAATGATGTTTTTTCGACATTTTTTTCTAACGACTTGATTCTTATTCTTCGATCGTCGACCGGTGCTGGAAAATCTATAACCATGATCATTTCAATGATTTCCCAGTGCGATCCAAATCTTGATGAAACACAAGTCATATGCTTCACTCCATCATACGAAGCAACAAAGCATATTGCCGAAGTTACAAAATGTCTTTCGAAATTTTCAAATTTGAGCATCAATACGGTTTACTACGGTAAAAACATGAATGACGATAAGAGCCATATTTTGATTGGGACTCCAATCGAATTGTCAAAGCGATTTCATTCACAAATTGAACCCAAATATATAAAAATTATTTGTTTCGACGACGCTGACATTACGTTCACATTTGATATTATCCCAATCAATGTTCTGGAATCGTCAAGATTGTTTTTTGTTACTTGCACCTTAAATAGGTTGATAGTCAACAAGGCAAAGAGATTTAATAAACCTGTTAACACATTCCATATCGACAAAATAAAACAATTTGACATTCCCGTGGAGCATTTTTACATGAAAGTGGAGCCATTGGAAAAAATAAATATTTTGAAACCATACATTGTTTTTTGGATAGGATATATCCATAAGATCTCCGCAAGAGCTGGATCTGTGTGTGCGTTAGCCGCAATATAAAACACACACGTATAATGACGTATTGTATCAGCGGGCAACCAAAATTAAATGCACACCTAAAAATATTTACCAATCGATTTTTCACGTTTTTCCGATCGGAAAATGGAAAAAATAAGTGAACTTTGGTCCTAGCTCATTGGGGCCCAGTTCATAGATTCAAGACCTATTGATAGAGGTGTCACTTGCCCAGGCTGGCTGATCCATGGATTCTTAGGATTTGGCCAGGATTCCAGAACTTCCTATATGGAATTTCATATAAATATCAGTGTGCATAATTTTATGTGTATTTTTATATGTTCTGGAATCCAGGCCAAATCCTAAGAATCCATGGATCAGCCAGCCTGGGTAAGTGACACCTCTATCAATAGGTCTTGAATCTATGAACTGGGCCCCAATGAGCTAGGACCAAAGTTCACTTATTTTTTCCATTTTCCGATCGGAAAAACGTGAAAAATCGATTGGTAAATATTTTTAGGTGTGCATTTAATTTTGGTTGCCCGCTGATACAATACGTCATTATACGTGTGTGTTTTATATTGCGGCTAACGCACACACAGATCCAGCTCTTGCGGAGATCTTATGGATATATCCTATCCAAAAAACAATGTATGTTTGAAACACATACTAACCGGCGTCAGTAATGAAGACAGATTGGTTGTTTTTTGCTCGGTAAGAGTTGAAAATTTTTAAATTTAAATTTTAGATGTATTATAATTTTATACTTTTTTTCAGCGGAAACATGTTTACCAATTAATTCAGAAAATCAAATCGATTGGTAAAAAAGCAGTGGGCATTTCAGCGGAAATGACTTTGATTGCACGCGACAAAGCCTTAGCCGACTTTTTACATGGACAAGCGAATATTCTAGTATCAACTAGTTGTTGCAGTAGAGCACTGAATCTGAATGCTAATGTAATTATAAATTTTGACTTGCCTCTCCAAAATGGGGATCAATTCGATACAAAAATGTATACGTATCGCATCGGCCGCACTGGTCGTTTTGGTTCATATGGTATAGCCATTTCATTTGATTGCGGATCGTCAACTAATATTCAGGCGACAATGATGAGAGACTATGGAGGTAAGATGATTGAAATATGATGAAAATCAACGCAAATGATTTATCTGCTTTTTGACTTCAATGGTTTTTTACACATTTTCGAGTACGATGAAAATACTTTGTTATTGAAATGTAAATCTAATTTTTCTTTTTCAAAATAAATAAATATAATACATATAATAAGATTAGGTGGTTTTTCAAAGAGAATAAAATTTATTGTTAAATTTCAAATTTAGATTGTAAGTTACGATTTGTAACGATAACAGCAATTTTAATATCAAATTTTGAAGCCACATTTGACATTTATTCCGTATGACAGTCAAGTTGTATTTTTCTACCAAATAAACAATTGCGTATTTCTGTTATTAGGAATTTTAAATTTGGTTTTATTGTAATCTGTTAATTTTGTAGAAAAGAATGGATTTTGCTAATTCGAGCGATGATTTTGAAGAATTGCTAAAATTACAAGAAGAAGAAGAAGAAGAAGAAGAAGAAAAACTGCTTTTAGAGGCATATGGAGAAATCTCAGACGAAGATTATGAATACATTCCCGAAAACACTGATGAGGAGTCTTTATTAGACATGAACATTGAATTGAATATAAAAAAATCAAAAAGAAAATTAAATAAAAACCGATCCACACCACGGGCAAAACGAAATACAAATCAAAATGTTACAGTTTTGGAAAGTGAAATGAAAGTTAAAGTTTGATAAATGGTATTACATGTGACATAATTACACCGAACAGTGATGCTGACTCAGGGATATCAAGCGACACTCAAATATATTCAACTTTAGAAGTTGGTGAGGTTTTGAAATAGTTCCTGAAGTTCCAAAATTTAAAATTTAAAATTTAGTGATTAAAATTCATATTTACATTTGTAGACTGAACTAAGGATGTGTTATTTCTACTTTATGGATGATTATTGGTTTGAAAGTTATTTTAAGAATTACTTTAACCATAGAAAATAAAATTTTTAAGTTTCTCACTTATTAAGGTGAAATCTGATTAATTGAAAACTTAATAAAGACAATAGTATTTTTTAATTATGCTTTACGTTTGATTTAGTTCGAATAACATAAACAAGTACATAAATTTCTTAAATTCCAAATATCTGCATGAAATGTTCAATACCGATCAAAATCTGATCGATTAAAACTGTTAAAAAAAAACATTAATTTTTCTTTTTGCTTCATGTATGAAATTCAAAATATATTATTTTTTATGTCCGATAAACTTACATTTTAAATATCTGCATCGAAACATTCATAATTACTAATATCTGAATTCTTATTCTTTCATACAAAATACCTAGCAAAATACTATGAAAACAAAACATAACCTCAAATTTCACAGTATTTTCTATGAAAAAATAAGAATTCAGATATCAATAATTATGAATTGATTGATCGAAATTCATAATTTTTTAAAACTGTTTAAGGTAATGCGAACATTTTTACATAGCGATGAAACGTTCATACAAACACGTTAGGGCACGTAGTAAGCTACGTCATGTAGTTTGCATAATGTAGCTTGGGCGCGTAGTGCCGACGTTTCATCGCTATGCATCAGAGATGGAATTTTCACTCAGATGGTGCGAGCACAAATACAACATCGCACTCACATCTAGTGTGCGGCGCACAATATTCTCATGTTTTTCGGGTGCGCGCACACGCCTGTATGTTTTTTGACTCAAACAAAAAATCTACATTTATTTGCAAATCTACAAATTTGTCATTAATCATACCGGCGTGTGCGTGCACCCGAAAAATATAAACATTTTGTGCGTCGCACACTAGATGTGAGTGCGATGTTGTATTTGTGCTCGCACCAACTGAGTGAAAATTCCAGCTCTGCTATGCATTTTTATATGAAAATTTCCAGTTAATTTAAATACGAATTTCGATTTTAAAATTTTTTTAATAACAAATTTTGAATTTATATTAAAGGAAATGACGGACAAACTCGAAGGAGACAAATACCTTACATTGCATATGGTTTGGCCAATATATTCTAATCTATCTATTTTGTTGGAGGAAAATGTTGACGATGTAATGAATGTTGCTAACGGATCGACAACTGTTGTTGTGAAAATGAAGGATTTAGGTCGAAGATATTTCGAAAAAAATAGTAAAGATTTTAAACCTACTTTTGAGCAGAAAGCTATGACTCTGTTGAATCCATTGATGAAAAAGTTGATTGCAGTCGATCCCACTGAAATTACTGAATTACACCAAGATATTGAAAAATATATTTCAATGAACTCCACAGTCAATGAAAATAGTGAAATTATCAGTGAAAATACCGTACCTAATGATAATATATCGATATCATCGGAAAACAAAGATATTAAAACTGATTTTCTCTCTTACTTCATATCATTGGATCAACCAAAAGATCACAGTCTTCCTGAATAGGAATTAAAACTGTATCTCAAGGAAAAAGTAGTTAGTCATATTACGGATGTGAAATGTTGGTGGTGGAAAAATTCAAATAAATATCCTACATTATACAAATTGTTCATGAAATTATCCTGCATACCGGCTACAAGTGCCAGCAGTGAACGGCAATTCAGCACAGCTGGAAACATTGTCACAAATAAACGATGTCTTATATTACCTGACAATGTGAACAATCTTATTGTGGCAAGAAATAGTTTTTAATGGTTTTAAGTTAAAAATGTAAAATTTATTTGAACAATTTGTTTTATTATTTTGAAAGAAATTTTAATGATAACTGAATATTTTTTTTACAAAGGTATAAAATTGTATTAGAAAGTGATATCAGAAATTACATAATTGAAACAAAATTAAATATTTGAAGACTGATTGTTGATATATTATGAATAAGATATAACTCTCACCATTTGATTTCTACAATTACTAGCGTACTAGAAAATTATGAAAACAAATTGTGATTTTCAAATTTTGAACAATAACAAAGAAATCATATTGTCAAATTAATCAATATTTGGTACTTATACATGTCATCAATATGATGAAAAACATTGTATTAAACATTTAGAATATCTTTTGACAATATTCTTGTGAATTACAATTGGTGGTATTCTTGATGCTTGACAATCAAAGCTTCTTTCACTGCTTTATTGAGCAACTGTCTCGAACCCTCTTTGAATGATTTGAAACCTTCATCAAAAGGCACTAAAGAAGACTTAAACATTTTTGCGGTTGTATTGTCTCCAAAGAACATCAAATTTACTTTGTTGCTCTTTTCGGCCAAACTTATAATCTGAAAATTTTACAACGTAAAACGTCAGCTGTATAAAACTATAATTCAAGTTTTGACAGTTGACAAGACCTGTGCTTTTTTTTTTCTCTCGCTATGTTTACATAATTTAAATATTTATTTATTTCGTAGTCTTGCAACTATTTAAATTTTAAAACTTTATATTTTCACTGTATTGTACATAATTGATTGGAATTCAGTGAAGTCTGCATCGTACGATTGGTTCTAAATAGTTTATTTGGATTTTAAATTTCAAAATTGTGATATCAGTCTTATTGTTGCTGTTGGTGTTTAATCTAACCTCACTTTGAAATTATGGCAACTCAATCATCTGATATGTGCACGGTGTGTGCACAACCAGCAAATGATGAAATCAAAAATCAAATCACTTGTTATGGTTTTTGTGGCAAATCTTTTCATCTTCAATGTCTTGCCACTGAAAACTCAAACTACAAAACACCAATTATTAATTTGCTGAATAAAATTCGAAATCTTCAATGGTACTGTGACGTATGTTTAACACTATCGCAAAATGGTATAGCAACATCTCTTATAAACAGTGCTAAAATGATCTCGGATATTCATGCAAATTTACATTTGAACAACAATCAAATTAAAATAAATACAGTTCAATCAACCATGTACACATCTACTTCAACTCAATCATCTCAATTATCATCAAACACTCAATTTGTTCCTGACAATGAAGCAACTGCTTCGCAATCGATACAATCAAATGTCTCAACTGATATGGTTACTGAAACAATTGACAATCGACAAACAAATGTCAGCTCTCATTCCATGGACGTTGAATTAATTAATGACTCAACAAATGACAGAGAGATTAAGTCTCAACAAAACACCTCACGTAAAACTCGCAAAATCAAACGTCGTTTCGCTGATCTTTCCCCAATCAAGGCCCCAAAATTAGCGAAAATCAATTCAAAGAAAATGAATTCCTCAAATCCATCTGCATCACCAAATTCGGATTTTTCATTGCAATCAAATTGGAATGTAGAGAAAATTGAAACAAACAATTTTCATATTGGCGACTATGTAGCAGAACATAGTAATCACACTGCACCAAAATCGTCACTGGATGATATTAGGAAAGTATATGTTTCACCTTTTCTTCCTAACACCAATTGTGATGATATAATGAAACATTTACGATCTCAAAAACCTCTTTGCAGTTTCGTTGACAAAATAACTTGTGTCCGGCTAGTCAAGAAATTTGCAAAAACAGACAAACTCTCATTTGTATCATTCAGGCTCGATGTTCCAAAACGCCATTTCAGTCTTGTTATGCATAAATCAATATGGGCATCAAATCTGACTGTTAAGGAATTTATTGACAAATCAAATGATAATTCTTTAAAAAAACTGCTGATTCGACCTGAAAATAAAAAACCAAACAAAACTCAACAAATCCAATCAAAAAACCAGCCATCAAAAAAAACAAAAATTCGTCAGAAATGGATATCCAAACCAAATCAAATCGATTCGGTTTCAATTGCTCAACAAATGATTCGAGCTCCAAACAATTTTGCACACAATCAATGGTCAATTCCACGTCAAACATACATGCCAATATCTCAACGACAATTTCAATCACCAATCCATTGGAATCAACTTGGCATGCAGACACCAGTTGTGCTAATGTAAATTTGCCGAACACTGCCGATTGATTTCCACTAAATTACACCGGACAAACTCTCACTGTCATTACTTTATATTATCAAAATGTCCGGGGCATATGCAGCAATTATAAGAGATTTCATTGCAACTCTAGCTCGAATGATCATGATATAATTGCTCTTTCTGAAACTTGGCTCAAAACTCTCATTTTGATAATGAATATTTTGACACATCGTATACGGTGTATAGAAACGATCGTAAAATAAAACGTGGCGGAGGTGTGCTCATAGCAGTTAACAATGACAAATTCGAAAGTGAGCGTTTATTCATCTTTGATGCTGATGATATTGAATATGTTTGCGTGAGAATTTCGGTTGGTACTCATCACATTTATATCTATAATTTATATATTCCACCAAACGCAACACAAACGACGTATGACACTCATTTGTCATCAATTAACTCAATTACGACAAATCCGGAAGATGTCATTATTATTACGGGCGATTTTAATATTCCGGAAGCTACATGGACAACAGATGATGAGAATGAAAATATTCTTTTACCATCAAGCGTAAAACCGATTTTCGCCTCCGATTTTATCAATGATTTATTGTGTCTTGGACTTTTTCAAATCAACTCAATTCGTAATAACCAAGGCAAACGACCTATTTTTTACAAATGATTTCTCCAATTCCGAATTAATTAGAGCATCTCCACTGACGAAAATTGATCCATATCACCCACCACTTCTATGCACTTTTGAATGGCATATGCAACCATCACAAGCTTCAAAACCAATTCGTCGATTGAACTTTAAGAAAGGAGACTACGATGTGTTACAACTTCGAAATGTAAACGAAGTATAAAGTTGTCATTGTTTTACAACTTGAGTGAATACAGCGAATTGGAAATAATTCATTCGACAATACATTTGACAAGTGCAAATGACATGTCAAATTCGGCATGTCAAAATTCACAAAGTGAAATTCTATCTCTTCTTTCGTCAGTCGTCGTCGCAACAAGTCGCATATTAATCAATTGATCAATTGTCTCATTTCGTTAAATTCAGTTCACAAGAAACTTAGATTTCATTGTTTGCGCATAGCATAAAATTTAATCTGTTAATCATTTTTTTTTTATTAAGTTAAATTATCATTTTAATGTTTAGTGAATAAGAACAGAAATTATAGTGAAAGTAATTATAAAAGAAAAGAAACCAAACGACTTTTCATTACATACATTTTTGTTTTATGTGGAATTGACTTGCTCTTTACTCACATTGATTGATTCTAACATAAAAATGGTAGCAAAGCGAAGTTAGGTTTAAAATCTTTTTTTTTTATTTTTTTTTACCGCGTCTGTGAATTCTGTTCTTAAAACAATTAAATTTTTCTTTTTTTAATTAAAATAAATTTGAGCAATTATTTAGACGACGACTGGTGAATTGGGCATTTTCATCATTTTGCAACATTTGGGTGAGTGGTTTCGGTACAAACGGTATTTTTTTCTTTTTTTTATCTCTCTTTCATTTCAACTTGAAACACGAGTTTACAAAAGGAAAAAAGGTTTTTTTTTTTTTATTCGACATAACCTCACATCGACATTCGACATCGTGTCATCTATAGATTTGATCATTTGAACATTTCATCAATCAAACCAACAATTCAAATCATTTTGGCAATTTTTTAAAAAAAAAAAAAACTTCAAACACATTACGAAGGTCGATTATCAATTTCAATTTCGTCATCGAATTTCATTTTCAATTCAACTGAGTTTCAATTTTAATTGGAACAAAGAGCAAATCAAATAATAGCAACTCAATTCAATTCAATTTCAACTTACAATTTATTTCAAAGAATTTATTCGTCAATAAATTCACTTCATCTTCGATCAAACAACAATCAATTGGCGATTATTCATCGACTGAAGAAGTTTTTTTTAGTTTTCCTTTACAGTATCTTTCTGATTACAGCATCATTTAATGGATAAATTTGAATGAAATTGTTGATTTGCATTGTTTGATAAATTTTTCTTAATAAAATTTTATTTTTTAAAAAAAATTTAATTCAATTTACTACTTTTTCTGTGAGTTTAATATTTGTACAGAGTTACAACAATTTCACATTTACGTGTGAGATTTCATTAGCAACTTTAATTTACATATTTAAATAAAATGGCTACACAGGGTAAAAGTGATAACAATGACTCACTCGATAATTTTCAAGATTCTCTCGACAACGTGGCTAGTACGCTATTATTACAAGATGATTTATTGGACCGTTTCAATAAAATGTGCACTAATTTCAGAAAACTTGGTTCTAGAACAACAGCCACACATTGTGAAGCTAGATTAAAATCAATTAAAGAATTTCAACGGCAATTTGATGAGAATCATAATTTGTTGGTACGCTCAAGTCTCGATCGAAAGCATGATTACTTTAAAAATGAAACATATAGCACATTTGATGAAGCGGTAGTTGATTTCGTGTGTGTGGTAACAGAAAAAGCAAGGAGTTTTGAAGACAAAACAAGAGACATTGACACATCAATCCATAATTCAGAAGTTCAGCCAAGGCAATTAAGGTTAGATGATTATTCACTACGTTTACCACAGCTAGATCTACCAAAATTTAGTGGAAATTATATAGACTGGCCCGCGTTTCACGATCAATTCTTACGTTTAGTGCATTCTAATTCATACATGATGAATATCGAAAAATTTCGGCGATTAAAAAGTGCTCTTCCCAATGAATTTGACGCCGACATCATGACTTTACCCTTAACCGATAACAATTATACCGTCGCTTGGCAAACCTTAATACAGCGGTATGATAATAAACGTGTTTTATTTAGTTCTCACTTAAATGCCATCATTTCATTTCCGAAAATAGAAAAGGAATCGTCAAGTAAATTAAAAACAATAAAACAATTGCTAAGTTCTTGCATTAATGGTTTAAAAAATGTAGATACGAATTCTGAAAGTGCATTCCAAATCATTGTGCATTTATTAGTTTCTAAATTACCACACACCACTCATCAGCAATGGGAAAATTCTTTGGGAATTTCCACTGAAATTCCATCACTTTCTCAATTCAATGAATTTTTGGAAAAACGTTTTCGAACTTTAGAATCTTGGGAGCTCATGGCTCAGCCTAATAACAACACGCACTCTTGTCAACCACAATCTCATTCGAATTCAAATAGAATTCATTCGAAAACAATTAAAACAAACCATGTTCAAGTGCAGTCAAAACATTCAAAACCTTCGAATAAATTTCAGAACTATCAAACTGAATTGAAGTGTCTTTATTGTAAAGATAAAACACATATAATCTATAAATAATCGCTTTATTGAGTCAAGATGTTACTCATCGTAAACAATCGATTGATAAATTAAAGCTTTGTTTGAATTGTCTTTCACCCAATCACAAAGTCAATTCATGTACTAGTCGGTTCAATTGTCAGATATGTGGATCTCGTCATCACACCTTACTTCATTTTCCCACATCATCAAACAAGCAGTTAGATCCAACAAATCAACCACCTTCTAACACAAATCAAGTGGTTCAAAGCAATCACCTTCAAATCAATAATTCTAAAGTTATTGTCGACCCTTATGGAAAATTTAACATTCCAAAACCTATCGAGGTACTTATACCAACAGCTATTGTACATGTTAAATTATTTGACAATACTTTCATTCCAATTCGGGCATTAGTTGATCAAGGTTCAACAGGAGCCATGATCACAAAAAATGCCGCCGATACGTTGAGGTTAAAACAAATTCGATCTAACTCAACCATCAAATGTCCGGATGGTTTACAATCCACTGGAAAATTAATAACATCACTCACACCCACATCACAATTCGATAACTCATTTGAAATTTCTATTCTCGCAACTATTTCTAAATCTGTGGCTCAGTGACTTAACTCCCCAGGCGGGCGGGCGGGCATGCGGGCTGAACGCATACCAAAAATGTGTAGTGTCATAACTCCCCAGACGGGCAGACGTGCAGACGGGCAGACGGGCGGTTGGTCGGTCGGTCATGCGGGCAATTTTTTTTAAATACTCAGTGTTAGCAGCCAGTAGTATTGATAATAACAAAGTGAAGAGGATAAGTGTCTCATTAATCCTTTAAGTATACACAATAATTTAATTTTCTTTACGCTTTTGTAACCAGTATTATAATTTGAAAATCCTGCTATGAATAAAAGGTCGTACATCAGTAAGACGTACTTTTCCGTACTGGTGTCTACAACATTTCATTTTTTCTTCAATAATGATGTATTTCATAATGTTCTTTACACAAGAATAATATGAATTATGGTGGAAATAGGTATAAAATCTGTTACTTCATTGAGAATAACCAAAAATAACTTGTAAATGGTGTTTGAAATTTCATTGTTACTTTTGTTTCAAAATGAATTCTACCATTCGCTCAAAATGTGCAAATTGTTAAATATTTATGCTTGTTTGAAGCTGAATTATATGCGGGCAATGATCTCAACCAAACTAAACTTTTTTTTTTATAAGAAAATGATAGTTTTCTCACAATAAATTGTCGAATATGTTTCTGTTATGTGTCTTTTCTTATACAACTACCGTGTTGGGACATTTTGAATTAAAGAATCCCATATTAAAACCACACAGTAAAAAGTAAAAATGAATTCAAGGTCGATACAATTGAAACTCTTCATGTACAAAAGTGGCTTTTTTCACTACAGATTTTAATACAATAAAAAAATATTCCAATAACCAAATAGCAATAACATAATTTTTCGTTATTGGAAATTATTCAATAAGTTCCAATAAAATATTGTAATTTATTGGGTCCAAAGACAATAATTTTGAATATACCATATTTTTTTATTGCAATATTTTTCAATTGCAATATTGTATATTATTGGAATGAACAACATAAAATCCAATAACACATATTTTTTTATTGCAATTTTTTTCTATTGCTTATTGGTTTTTTATTTAGAATAATATTGCTTTTTTTTGTACAATAATATTGGAATTTATTTGATAATTAGAAAAATTTTACTTTATAAAACACCAAGATTAAGACGACGACGAACGAAAAAAAAAATGGACAGGAGCTGAAAATCGAATAAAGTTTCCATAATTTTGACAGAAGCGACAAAACTAAAAATTCAAATCCTTCTGTTCATTCTCTGAAAATTTTTTATTTTCAAATAATTTTCAATATTATTTATCAAAAAAATGCAATATTATTATGAAAAAAATGGCAATATTATTCGAAATAAAAACCCAATAAAATATTGGAAATAATTGCAATAAGAAAATATTGCTATTGGATTTTATGGTGTTCATTCCAATAATATACAATATCGTTATTTCAAACTATTGGAATAAAAAAATATGGTATATTGAAAGTATTGTCATCGTACACAATAAATTTTTATGTGTTATTGGTAATATTGGAATTTATTGCAATATTTAAAATTAAAATC
>JAQOWM010000013.1:2122500-2255958 GCA_029041755.1 Resseliella maxima | reverse complement strand
TGATTGGTTTTTGGTTGGGTTGTGATTGGGTTGTGATTGGTTTTTGGTTGGATTGTGTTTGGGTTTTGATTGGGTTGTGATTGTTGATTGGTGTTTGGGTTGGCTTGGATCGGGAACGTTTGTCCCATAGCCTAAACAACGATGTTGAAATGAATAAAACATTCTACCAATAAGTTATTATTAAGCAATGAATTGGTAGGTTGTCCTTTCAAGCGCTGGCCAATATTATTCTAGCTCAAAATAACTAGTTTTTTTTTTATTTTTTTTCCTGAACAAAAGTGACGCTTTTGAAATGTTGCTACTCTAAGGCTCTGTGAAAATGGACAAATCGAATTCATCCTGAAAGTATGTTTTGATCAAAATGGAGAATATATATCCTATCCATCACCATCACATCTATATCAAATCCATCACCATTTTTTGTAAAATTAGTTATTAAAAACTGCATCATTGATGAATCATAATCATTTCTGTTAATTTAAATACGAATAAAATTCGAAAAAGAACGTATACTGTTTTGTTTTCATTTTTTAACAAAGACGATAACGAATTTGCTAATATGATAAGCAAATCATCGACTTTCTCTTAAAAGTTTATATAAGACATCAAGTGACATTATAGTATTTGTTGTTCTTACTATTTATTTTTCATAAGGTAATAAAATTCATTTGGTTGCCTTTGGAAATGATACAAACAAACTCATTCAAAATCAACAAATTTAGTAGAGACAATTGATTAGTATTCAACATATTGCATAGTCTATATTTATAGAATTAATTTTGTTCGAATAAACCAAACATGAATTACGATGATCATGATAAAAATAACATTAAAATAAAGTAAAAAAAAAAAAATAAAATAAATCGAAGTAACAACTGAATGTTGTTTGACTAGTTATGTGTTTTGATTTCAGCCATAATATTACGTGATACGTGATTGAATAGGATAATAGTGTGATTTTGAATATATTTGTTGTGTTGACACATGTATAGATGAATGATATTTTAAAACTTATTTATTTCGATAAAAAAAAAAAACAATCACATTTTATTAATTATTGGATTTTCCATGGAATTTTTGGTTGTCCCATCAATTAAAACTAATTATTTTGGTATAAACAAAATGTTTCAAATAGCTATATATATAGATTTATGTTAATAATTTGTTCGGTAGAAATTGCATCAAGTTTTAATTTGAATATTTGAGATAAATTACGTTTTGATAAATGATATAAATAATCAGCTCTCCCGATTATTGAATCAATTCGTATATTATTGCTGATTGAGAAACATTCAAAATGAAGAAATTTATTCCCATCTTTCTTGTTGCTCTGTTTATCGTATCTGTGCTTTCTGACGGTGAGTTCCCTTTTTATATAAATATATTTTTGTTAAAAACTAAAAAATGTTTGAAAATTGTTGAAAATTTGCAGAAAAAAGTGAAAAAAAATGTGTCGATGGGAAAACATATAATGATGGTTGTAATGATTGCCGCTGTACTAATGGAAACGTTGCATGTACTAGACAAGCTTGCTTTGATTCAGAAGGGAAACCAAAACCAAAAATTTCTCCACCAGCAGATTTTTGGAAGAATTAAAAAGCTTGTAATCATATCTGCTTATTGAGACATAAATATGTTCGAAAGAAAAATTGAAACTTTGTTCTATTTCATTTCACATTTTCTGACAATAACAACAATAAAATTACTTTAACAATATTAGCATTGTCAATTTTAATATCGGTTGCGCTAGTCATAATAAATATTTATAAACATAATAGATTTGAAATTCAAGGTAAGAATTCAGTGTTGTTTCAATGGTTGTCGTTCTATTTTCAATAAAAATACAGACTACGTAACTGGATGAGATAAGAATGTGATTCAATTTAATCCATGTGCAAAAATATATATAAATATGAGATAAATGAAATTTGAAACTGACTTATTTTGGCAAAATAATCAAATGAAGATTATACATTGATTCTTGTTGTACTATTTGGTCATCCAATCAATAAAAACCAATAATCAGGCGTAAAAATAAAGCAAAATGTGATATTGGACACTATCTAATGGGTAGAAATCAATAAATTGGTTGATTTTCTAAAATGTTTGGAATAAATTCGGTTGTATAAATAATCAGCTCTCCCGGTTGTTAAATCAGTTCGTGTATTACTGCTGATTGAGAAACATTCAAAATGAAGAAATTTCTATCTATTTTTCTTATTGCTCTGTTCATTATGTCTGTGCTTTCTGAAGGTGAGTTTTTTTATTTTTTTTTTTTTTTTTTTCAATTTTTTTCTTTCATTTTTGTTAAAAATTTAAACTTAATTTTAAATTGTTCAAAAATTTACAGGAGAAAGTCAAAAGAAATGTGTAAGTGGAAAATCGTATAATGATGGTTGTAATAATTGCCGCTGTTTAAATGGACACATTTCATGTACTAGAAAAGCTTGTTTTGATTCAAATATGAAACTTTTACCAGCAAATCCACCTCCCGCAGACTTTTGGGAGAATTAAAAATTAAAAAAAAATGTAATCATTTTTGGTCTTTGAAATATATTCCAAAGAAAAAATATATTTTGTTTTGTTTTTTTATTTTTTTTGACAAAAACTCTGTTCGTAAGAAACCGTTCGTTGTTCAAATTATGTTGTTCAGCGTACGGACTACAAAAAGACAAAATTTCAATGGTTCTAAAACCATCATGCGATACAAATTAGTATATCATATGTAACATACTGTACCACACCACCGATATGGGAGCTATTTCATTCCAACCACTATTCCTGAACAGAGGTGAAGAATGAATAAAAGACGTGCATACGGTTTGGTGTGCACAAATCTTTGTATCAAATCGGTATTAATGACTCTACTTTTGTTAGAAAAATCGTTTTGGACATGGAGAAAAATTTAACCGATTTAAATGGTTGCCGTTTCAAATGATCATTTTAATGCTGAAAAGCGACTTCAAATCAACCAAAAATTGATTGAAATTGTTTTGATTCACTCAAACGCTTTGAGATTATTTTCTATTTTTTTTTTTTTTTTTTTTTTTTTTGTTTTATTTCCATAAAATTGAAATTTTTAATATAAGACATATTATTAGGTTAACTGATGAACATCCAAATATATATATTCTCTTAGCTACCATTTCTTTTACATTTTCATCACTTTTTTGTTGGGAATGAATGCGGTAAATGACTTGTATTCATTACTAAATCTTCATTCTTTAATTTATATGCAACTTCAGGCGATTCATATTGGAATTGTTGAGTTTTTACGGTTTTTCATTTGTCTTTCGGTAATGATGGCCTATAGGCCAGATATCTCTAACCATACTGTGTGAAATGAATGATAATGTGACAGTAAGTTTCGGTCAAGTTCATTATGGATTTTGGAATTGTTCATGGTATACATTTCCATTGCATACTCAGAAACTTATGCTGGCTGCAGTACGAAAATCTATCTATATCAAAGATCACATGAATATGCAATTCATTCGAGAATCTGTTAAAAAAGTAAAGAATTTTGAACAGCTTGGTGATATCCCAAATTTCTTGCAAGCGCAACAAAAAAAATGGAGGCGCCATGTGTAGTTTTAAAAGCCGTGACAAATAACTTATTTGTCACAGCTTTTAAAACCAGACGTTACAGTGGGCTGTCATTAGCCAGCTAAATAATATTGGCCAAATAACGTTAGCCGGTTACACCATGTTGTAAATAAACGATGAAGAAAGAAGAATCAATACATAGGCGACACATGAGCGAAAAAGTACATAGCAACGAACTAACCCGGACAAATTGTTATGATTTTATTTCTGAATCTTGATATTTTTCATATAAAAATTTGCAATTTTCAAACGAATATAGAAAAAGTTATCTGGGTTAGTTCTAGAAATATGACAAATTTCTTCGTTCTATCGTGGCAAATTTCATAAGATATTGAAAAATTTCAAAAAAAAAAAAAAAAAAATCATTATATGAATGAATGATAAACAGTTTAAATGATAAAATAAAATGATTATATTTTTTTATAAATGAAAACTTATCATTAATGTGTGTTTCATAAGAAACTTACGCAATTACACATACAATAATAATGAAATTCACCAAAATAATCCACATAAGATTGTTAAAGGCCCAAATGAGTCAACATTTTTTTTTTTTTTTTTTTTCTTATCATTCAAAGAATTCTATGAAACATGAATAAAGATTGATCTGTTAAGAGAAAATTATAAAACTTTACATCGATATCGCAATGTTATTCAGTTAGTAAATAGTAATAAAGAAATAAAGCTAACGATGAACATAATATTTTTGGTGCTTAATTTGCTTCTGGTTTGTGGTAAGTGATTTGAATTTCCAAATTAATTTTGAATGATTTTAGACTAAAACCATGAATTAATTTTAATTTTTTATTCTAAATATTATACGGGCTGAAGATGTTTGTCTTTCAATCATGCATTTGAAGTAATATGAATATTATTTTTAGACGGATTTACTCAAGGGTATTAACTTTTCGCTTTAAATTTTTCTCATTCTCAGAATTGTAAAGTCAGTTCAACAAATACAAACGTCAGTCGTCAGTAATTTAAAATATTCAAATCATAGTGATGAATTTATTGATTTACTGATTAAGAATACAAAATCTACGGATATTACATTCAATTCTAAATTCATTAGTTCATTGGCAGCGAGCAAAAATGATGATGTTCCACCATTTGGAAATGGTCTCACGAAAAAGAAGTCCTCAAGTTCAACTGTAAAGGAACAAGTTATAAATCAATTGTTGAAAAAATATGATAATGAAACGAATCGTTTGAATCAATGTACAATTTGTCAATTTATCACTGCAGAACTTGATACTTTACTGAAATCCAATACTATTATAAAAATAGTAGAACACACTTCCCAACCAAAAATCTACAATTCTTTTACGTCGAGCATTAGTGTGACACTCAAAGATAGTACAAATTGCAATGTACAGCACTGTAAATTTGACGGTTACGCTAATGCTCAACGTAAAAGAAGTGTAGATTTTTGTTTGGGTTTAAATACCACTTGCTTAGCTTTTCCAAATGTAATGATTCTCACGGTAATTGTGGTGAGTCTCATCTACTAGATTGGAAATCTATTCAGATTAGTGACAAAAATGAATAAAATACGGCAAAATATATTAAATAAATGATTTATTTGAACGATTTGTTTATTAATTGTGAAGATTGTTTTTTTAACACATCCGATTATATCGATGGTCTGAATAGCTATTTTTGAAAATAGAAGTCATTGTATTCAGGGCCTGATAGCTGCTCATGATTTTGAATTGTTCGTGTTCGTTCGTGACCGAACTAGAACCAATTCTATTTTCTTCCAAACAACTAGAACTGAACAGGAACGAACTCAAACATGATTTTTCTGTTTCAAACAAACACAGCCGAACATGAACAGTTCATGTTCGTTCGAGTTTGTTCAAGATTGGAATACAAACATGAATTTTTCTGTTTTCGAACATCTCGAAACGTACACAAACGAACACAATTAGAAAAAAAGTAATTTTCTCGAACTCGAACAGTTTGAGTTCGTTCCTTAAGCGGTTCGTTCCTTAAGTTCGTTCCTTAGGCGTAGCACGAGCGATCGTTGGTATTCACTTTATTCGTTATGATCGTATGTCTTCGTGCTATGCCGACTACTTACATGAATGATTAAAGTTAAACTAATACAATGAATAATAAATGGTATATGTATCGACTACACTGTTATTTCAAATGGATTAGAAATAATTCCTTTTGGATTAATTGAAGAAAAAATCCAAATGGATTAAAAATAAATCCAAAAGGATTAAAATATTTGCATATAAATAATTCATAAGATCACTCATATATTTTGTGTTTATAATAAACAGCCATTATTTTGATTACGCGAAAACAATGCGTTCATTCAATTCTACTTTATTTTACTGTGTAAATCGTAATCGTTTCGAGCAACACTGACTTGACATGAAACGTCAACTGTTTTCTTCATTCAAAACATAACCATATTTCTGTTTACTTCCGTACGATTGCACATTTCGTTCGAAAATGAAAATCTATATGAGTCAAAATTGATAAATATTATAATTTTATATAGAATAGTACGATTGGTTTTCATTTTGAATGATCCAGCAAATTAATATTGCGCTTCAGAGTGAAAAAGTAACGCTTTCAGTTCATTTGTTTTCATACAGTGTTTACAATACATTCATTGATAGTTCTTTTCTCAATATGTGTATTTCATTTGCCGGGTTTCAAAAAATGTGCAGATTTCTACATAATCAACATTTGTTTATTGACAAGATGATTCGACGATATTTAGTTTTTGGTGAAGATTTTGTGAATTTTTTCTGTTTCGTTGTCATTTTATGTGTTTTTTTTTTTCATTTGTTTATTTTGTTCATTTCCAAACGAAATCCCACTTTATTTGATGGCATAACATGGAAACAATGAATCCATTGGAATCAACATTAGAGTGAATTTCGTTCTTTCGTTCGTTAGCACAATAAATTGGCAGTGAAGAAATAAAAAATAGTAATTGTTCATTTGTTTTCATCCGGTGTATGATATGTGCAGTGATTGTTCGGGATTTTATCAACCGATCAATTTAGTTTTGCATTTTTTGAAAAGTGTGCAGATTTATGCCTGTGGATTTGATACCAGGCAACTGCACATTTTAGAAAACATGCATTGCTTTATCAGCATTTCGGAAGAGTATAAATAGGGTGAAATTCGGGAATTCATCATCATTCTGATAGCTGATATAATGGGTGTCGCAGGCCGCAAAAGAAAGTGTAAAAATGGTGAAGACTGCCATATTAGTGAAAAGAAAATCAAAAAGTCAAGTGATAGCGAAGAGACACCAAAAGAAAATATTCGCACTATAAAATGTGCATTGAAAATAATTTTGAAAAAAACGGGAAATGACAATTTGATGAATTATATTGTGCGATGCACAAGTGCAAAGAGCATTGAACATACAAAACTGTGTCACTTAGCCTCGCTACAATTTTTGCACCGTATGAATTCCAATTTCGACCAGCAAAATTGGGAATATTTTGAAAAGAACAGCAAAGAGGCAAATGCAGAAATTACGGATTGTTTTAAATCGGTGCTTGAAGAACACGCCGGTGATTACGAAATGCCAGCAGAATTCTTCGATTTGTGTGTTCAAAATAATATTGAGTTCCCAAACATGAAGATGGACAATCCGTTCCAATACACATCGTCAACGTATGCCACAAATGTTAAAACAAATTTAAAAACACACATGAAGAATCGCATACGCAAATATCTACGCATTCAACTTCATGAAGTGAATCGAATTTATCGGGGTATGTATGTATTCAATGATGCCGACATCAATCGAACCATCAGAAATGTGGTGGATGGATATTTCTATGCAGGCTGGGATGAAGACAGAATTGATATTCTGGCAACGGAATTACACGTCATCGGTTTTCCAATAACATCATCCACAATGCGAGATTACATCGACAAACATTGGTTTGCTTCTTTGCCAATGTGGCTCGAAATGCAACGAGCAGTTGAAGCGTTCAATATGCGTCGTCGAAACGGTGAGCGACTGAAAAAAGCATCCAATTTCTCCGTTGTGCCAATTTGCAATTACCAACGCAAATTTTTTCGATTCGATTCACGTGAGCTATACAACATCCTCAAAGAGAACGAGAGACTTCCACGGAATTATGAAAAATCGAAAAAAGGCAGAATTATTAATGTGAAGGAATTCATGGAACACAAGGACACTTATTGGCAGCAAATTTTCGACATGGATAAAATTCGAAAACTGGCCCGGAACAAACATCAGTTTCGCTATTCATTCATGACCGATGGTGTTTCAGTGTGCTTAATATACAATGTTCCTCCAAAAGAGGAATTGCTATCACAGTTGGAAGTCATAAAACATCGATACGATAGTGGTGACTTTGACTATGAAATTGGTATTGATACCGGCATGAATATGAAGACCGCCATAGTGCGTCGCGATATTCGTACGGGTGAAGAGGTAAATATTTGTTGTGTTGTTGCATTTGTTTTTAGTTTTCAAAATTAATTTCGATTGAAATGGTAACAATTGTTCAAAATGTTAATTGATTTCTTCGTTTATGTTGTTTACGTTTCTCTATTTAGGTCAACATAAAAGAGCGAAATAAAGCATACAATTGGCATGCCAAGACAAGATTCCGTAAAAAACGCTGAGATAAGCTCACCAAACATTATCGACGTGAAGAACAGGATGATTTGGCAGCAAATAATAATCCTTTACCACGTGGTGTTGGATGGGTGAATTACATACAGCATCGTCTTCGTATGCATAGAAATGCCATTGCAGCGCATACAAAAAGGTAATGTTGTTTATGCGATTGTTGAAAACAAAATCAAATTTGATTTTTGTTCACATTTGACATTACATTTTATTTTGTATTTGTTTTGAATTTAGATACTATGCCCGTCTCGCTTTTGAGAAATACATGGATGTGAATCGTGCATTGGATGAAATGGCTATGAAAATTGTGCCGAACGGAAAACGATCACTGATTTATTTAGGAGCGGCTGATTTTGCACCCAATTCACCAATCAAAATAAAGAAATTTGTGCGTGCACCGGGAGCTCGACGCTTGATGAAGAGCGTAAGGAAGAGAGAAGATTGTGCTATGATAATGAATGTCGACGAATACATGACATCTCAAACGTGCGCCAAATGTTTCAAGCGTTTCGACAGGCGAACGAGGAGTCATAAGTTCAAGGTGTGCCGTAACTGCATGTACAATTCACAAATGCTGATACCAACGAGCATTCAAACTGAATCACGTGGACAATTGGCCCCAACAATTCATATTGTACCAGAATGGCAGCTGAAAGTCGCACGGACTACCGTTTGGCATCGTGATATTGTAGCAGCAAAGTGCATCTTATACAAAGGTATGTGTTTATTAATGATTGGTTGTTTATTTATCATTTGAACAATATGAAGGAGAAAAAGAACAGATTGAATGAATCAATTTATCTAATCAATTGTGTTTATTATTTTCATTCAACAGGGCACAGCATTGTATGTGGGCATGGAATACATGAATCACTTGTGCGACCAGCAGACAATAACACCAATCAATAAAATCGATCCAAATATGCAGATTTAAGATAAAAAAATTAGATATTTAAAATCTAAAATGTAACATTTTGTTGCAAGCCTGTCATACATTTGTGGGTGTTGCTGCTGAGGCATTTGCTATGACAATCGCTGATAACAAATGTCGCAGCAGAAGCGTTCACAATTGTATGGCTTTTTCGACTATAATGACACATTACTTTCGCTGAAACATTTTCTCAAATTGTTCGGTATGGTGATTATGTATCATTGTAGTTGTAGTTGACTTGGCCCTTTTGGGCAAAATACGCTATTTGTTAGGTGTTAATAATTAATCCATTTGGATTTTTTCTTGAATTAATCCGAAAGGATTAATTTTTAATCCTAATGAAATAACAGTGTAAGCCAGAAATTGCATACATTGAGGCTAAATGCCAAATACAATACACAAAATCATATTCTGCAAAATGTAAAACATTGATTGATCAAAATGTTGAATTATTTTTTGAAATCATTAATGAATCATCGTTTATATTACAAGATCTATGCTCTGTTTTGGTTTGTCGTATTAATATGAAAGTTGATACAAGCCAACGTGATATCAATGAATACGGATTGTGTTTGATAAATTTAATGTGATTTACTCGCATCATGGACCAAAAGAAACGGACATTGTTTCCTCTGATAAAATCAACATACAATAAAACGGTTTGTATATACATTTCAATTATATTTTATTATAACATTTATAAAATGTGATTTTTCCTATGCAGTGCACTGATTTTGATAAAATCTATGGAATAAGAATATCAAATTTAATCTAAAAACAAGAAAAACACTATGAAAGTTGTGTTCGAATTGGGAAATATTTTTTAGATGGCGATAATAGCAGATTTTTCGAAATTAAAAAAGATAGAACAATGCAAATTTTTAAATTGTTAATAAACTAAAGGCCTAGGCCTAGGAAAACGCACCTTAACACGTTTCTTCTTCTATTAAGCCCTTTCGAACATTAATGATGAATCTAAAACATCTCATGAGTTAAGCTGAGCGAAAGTATTACAAAATTTGGATAAAATCGAAAAATCCAACGATTTTGAAAAATTAAAAGAAACAAAAAAAAAATCATTTCTACTTTTAAATAAAGTCACACTGTTATTATAACTAAAAAAATGTCATACTTAAAAAATTCATCAATTAATTAATTCCAAATAATCTTTTATCAATTTTTTTTTGCATTGCGATCAAAAAATTATTTCATTTTAATTAAAAAATTGTGAAAATAATTACGATTCAACAAAAAAAAAACAAGTAATTAGTCACTTTTTTCGTAATAAATTTTTTTTTTTTTTTTTTAAATGAGTTTTGATGATAAATAAGCATTAGTACATTGTACTCTGCCACTTTGTATATTCCAATTTATGTGAATAAAATATGATCGACAAAAACAAGTGCAATCGCAATTTTCATTCCTCCGATTCTTTTAAAATAAGCAGGAAATCGTATCCGTATCGTAAATTATCATTGTCCGAAATAGAAAATATTAAATGTAGAATAAATTCTAATTTGACAAAGAGAAAAGTATAAAATAATGGGCAAGAAAAGCGTAAAATTCGATGCAAACAATGTTAAAAGGTACAATCGCCATTGAATCGTATAGCACACTTTTTGCCATGTGCGCTTTTATTGCATGCAATGAAAGAAATGCCGTAAGAAGAATAAAAAGTCTTAGGATTATAAGACGAACTTTTCCACACATGAAAAAGACTTTTCCTCAAATAAATGTAAAACTTTTCATTAAAAAAAACATCATTGTATGGATCCAATATCATGAATAAATGTTTTCATGAAATTGTAATTTGGACTTTTCTGTTTCAAATTAAGATGTTTGAAGAACAATTTTGGAAAAAAACGACGCAATTTTTTGAGTCAAAAATTTTGACTTAATAAAGAATTGTTGACTATATGATCTCGTTTTGACATTTCAGTCCCCTCATTTTTGTTGTTGTTGTTGTTAGAAGAACTCATTTTTTTTGTTGTTGTTGTAAAGTTTCACTCGAGAAAAAATCACGACAAATCCATGTTCAAATGCACAGTGCACACGATACAAAAGGGCCATTTTCATGTAATGATCTACCGCGTTAACATGTTTTTTGCGTACCAACAACGAATCGAACACTTACAATTTTTGCTGAGCTGCTTTCAGAATAGTTGAAAACATATTAACGAAAACCCATATTTAGGCGGAATGCATGTTGTGCTTTTTCTTCTTCTTCTTCATCCACATGGAGAACACTGTACGAAAAAAAAATTGCGAACATTGCAAATTTGCTTCTGTCTTCGATGCGACGGTGCAAATATTTCTAAAATCTCTATGACTTCTCAACGAAACGATAAATAATATGATATTACATTAATTTCTATTTCAGTTTGTTGTTATAGATGCCGTAGCAAAGAGTCCATTTGTATATTATATAAATGTATTTGCAATTCAATGCAGTATATTTTCAGTGTCTGTAAATGAAATTGCTATTAACAATTGTTTCCAGTGCATTTACTAAATGTAAACCAAGTTTAAAGAACCAAGACTAATGGTGTGAGTGAATAAGTCAGCACAAGTAACGATTTAGATGAAGGAGCGTGCGCACATTCACAATCAATTGCCAGTTGATTGTGTATAGAATATCTTGCATGGGTTTTTATGATTGACCATACACTTTTTTTTCTCCCTCTCTCTCTCTCTCTCTCTCTCTCTCTCTTTCTCTCTCTTTCGGTCTCTCTCCCTCTTTTGCTCTCTCTCTCTCTCTTTCTCCACATGACTCTTAAAATTTACTGCGGTTTTGCTGTATATTATTGATGACGGTTGGTCGTGTGGATGAAGGAATAAGTGCAAATTATAAAAAAATGCCTTTAACGTAGTAAAACAACAACATAAAATGCGCAGCATTCAATATCTCGAGCATTCTGTTAAGTGTCAAATCCATCGCTGCTTGGCACATTTTTGTCGCAGTCTCTGTCGTTTTCGAGTGAAATGAACTGTAATAGGTATTTGAACAAAAAATAAAAGGAAAAAAAAAAGAAAAAAAAAACGCACACACAAAATCTGCAATAAGAACAATGAGATGCCTGTACAGAAAGTCGAAGAAGTGTGCTCGCGTACCATAAAGTCAACAAAATGAAAATAAAATCATCGACAAGGCGAAACAAAATCATTTTCCTTGCGGTTTATTTTCATATATTACTTTTCCACGTTCACCATTTAATGCATGAAAGAATCAGTATGGTAGCAATATTTTTTTATACTCATTCAAATGTTAAATATTATGCGGATTTTGTTTGAGATAAAAGTTAATATTGCGAATGCAAAATCATTTGACTCTTTTTTATTCTACCTTTTTCGCTATTCATTCGTTCGATTTCATATAATTTCATTCTATTGTTTGGAACGGTTTGAAGAACATAAAAGCGTCGCTTGTATTCATTGCCTTCGTTTGTTGGCGACGAACCGAACGAATGAATTGGCCGGGGACAAAGAAAATTTTTATTTTTTATTTTTTTTATTTTTTTTTTTTTTTTTCGAAAATATTAATATGGAATGGATTACGATAATAAATAAAACTATATTTCAGTAAACACAGTGAATGCGGCCGGGATTGAACCTAAAGGCGAATAAAATAAGTATGACTAAGTGCTGTAGCGCAGCACAAGCACAGCGCAACTTGTAATGTATCGAATTTTAGTATATACAAAATCCAATTGCCGCAAAACAACTATCAAATTATTTACATTTTCTTTCGAGCTCTTGTTCCGCAATGTTCTCTTTCTTTAATTGTTGTTGTAGTTGAAAAGAACTTTAGATTGCATTGCCGTGCATTTTGGCTTTGGCATTAGCATTAGCATTTCGCTTTGTCTTTATGTTTTTTTTTTTGTTTTTTTTTTTTTTTTTTGCCATTGTATGTTTCAGTCAAGCGTGTTTGTTTCTCTTTTCTCTTTTATTTTATGATTAGTGGACATTCGCTGATCTCGTTGAATAATATTTATATGGTGCATTCAGCTGCTACCTTCACGTGCAGCGATAATAATTGCATTTGGTTACATGATTCCTTTCTCTTTCACTCATTCTATCGATTGATGACTTGATTTTTTCTTTTGTTTTTCATTTTTCTTTCTTTCTTGCATGCTCATTTCATTTTACTTGTTATTTTCATGATCTATTTTAGTTTGTTCTGTTTTTCATCGTTTTTTTTTTTTTTGTCTTTCTTTCCCCATTTCTTCATGTAGATTGATCCCCTTTGGCTTTGTAATTGTACCTCCTCAACCAAACAGCAATAATATGTTCCCTGTTTATATCAATGAAGGAGCACGAGCGCACAAACTTTAATTTCGAACATGAACACGGCGCATTGCCATACACTTAGCAGTGAGCAAAAGTGTATGTATGAGTAAGCGCGTTTACGATTGTGTTCGTTTATATTTGAGAGAGAGAAAAAAAAAGAGCAAAATCAAATATGAACGAGTAGGAATTAGGCAGTGAGAAAGAGAAAGAGAGAAAGAGAAAGAGAAAGAGAAAGAGAGAGAGAGAGAGAGAGAGAGAGAGAGAGAGAAAAAGAAAGAGAGAGAGAGTGAGAGAGAGAGAGAAAGAGCGAAGAGGAGAAGTAAGAATGACAGTGAATAGAGAGATGAAAAATAAAACACAAGAAGCATTGTAACGCTCAATACATAGCGCACTGCTTAATCCAAAAACATTGGCTAAAATCACTTGTGGTAAACAGTCAGTTTGAATTGATACAAACATATTGTTTAAGTTTAGTCTTTCGGTCACTGGCATGCCGCACACACGTATCGCTTTCTTATTTTTCAACCGTCTTATTTCTATTCGAAGTGTGCCGATTTTCAACGTAGTATCACAATCATTTCAATTCATATAACTTGTTGCTTCTATTTTTTTTTTTTTTTTTTTTTTTTTTTTTATCTTCAACAATCTTACAATATGTTAATGTGTTAATGAAAACAAATTTAAATATATGAAAATTTAAATTAAAAAGAAAAGAAAACAAAAAATCTTTCGATAAGATACTATCTTGAATAATTATTCTCGATTTGATAAAAGTGACAATTTTGTTTATTAGTTAGTGTCAATTTCATTTGAAAATAAAAAGAAAATGTTTAGATTCAACACAAATGTAAGAGAAAAAAATCATGTTTCAATGGTTAGCAATTGAGTGGGTTAATATTGTTGTCAGTGGATCACATGAAGTGTTTAAGCGAGAATGTGATTAGAAATAGTGCAATCGGTGTTTTTAGAATTTTGCGACGAATTAAACGACTTTTACAAATGATGGCATTGGTATTGATCGTTGCATTAATGACTTCGGTCTTATACCAAAATGTGTATAGCATAAGAGATTTAGAGGTATGTATTTGAAATTGTGACAAATCAATATAAACTGCAGGATAAACACACGATTTATATTAACGAGTTTTATTGTTTTGTTTGTTTGTTTTTTCCCTCTGGTCGTTGCACATCATTCTTCATTGCACATCATCTAGTCTTATCATTTACCTCAAAAACAGTCTAATGTCACAAATAATACAATTGATGATGGCCATAAAAATCGTGCAATCAATCAAGTAATCGATGTGATATCAAGCACATCCTGGCCAATCATAAATACACCAGAAGCCAAAACCATTGGCCATTCAAAACAAATTTTTAATAATTACCTCTTACAACAACGACAATCATATGAATCCAGTGTTACAGGAACACCAAATCCAGCAACAACAAATCTTAATGATATTTTCATCACAGTGAAAACCACCAAATTATATCATGATACAAGATTAGCACTTATCATTAAAACATGGTTTCAATTAGCAAAAGATCAAGTGAGTATAGAATTTTTAATTTTTAATTTTATGTGCATGCCTGTGCGTATGTGTGCCTGTGTGTGTTACTTTTTTTTACTTCGACATATTTTGGGTGATAAAACTTACATAAATGCAAAAAATGATAGAAAATTGTATTTGCCAAGAACGAAAAGCATGAAGAAACTACAATTTCAATTTTTAGTTAGAGAGAGAATGAAAGAAAGATAGAGAGAGAGAGAGAGATAGAGAGAGAGAGCGAGAGAGAGAGAGAGAGAGAGAGAGAGAGAGAGAGAGAGAGAGATAGAAAAAAGGAAAGCATAAAAGCAAATAATATCTCATGGATATTTAATGCATTAACTGAAATGTATCGGTAGCTGTATAATATTTTGCGGCAAGCTTGTTCAGTCATTTTGTTTTTTTTTTTTTTTTTAGTTCTTGGAAAGAAAATATAAAAAGAGCTGCCGGGTATGGGTTTTGCGATTCTTCTTAAAAGCCCATCGACCAAATAAAGTATTAAAGTCGAAATTGTGAATAAAATGCGCAAGTATTGTCAAGAAAGCGCATAAATTTATGGTAAATCGATATGTCCTATTCACAAAAATAAATTTCAATACAATGATCACCCGTATAATCTCCATTATTTTTGCATTTGTTAACTCTTTGGATTAAAGTGTTTTTTTTTTTTTTTTTATTTTTTTTTAATTTTTCTTTTTGTTCATATCTATTTCACTCTTTGTCCACGTATTCTCTCTAATTCCAACACTTTTTGAATTTGAAAAATTCATTGGAAACATAAAATAAGTGTATAAATTGTGCAAAATGGAAAATAAAAACTAAATAGTACTAGTTTTACGGCACTATATCAAGTACACATTTAATGCATTTGAGTTGAGTTGGTAATTGTTAGATAGATGTAAATATGAAAATGGGTAAAGAACGTGGTCGTGATAAAGAAACAGTTGTATGAATGTGCTTGCGCACGCGCGAACACATAAAGAGACTCAATTATTTATTCGTAATAAAATCAATAAATTCAATCCATTATTTATTCTGTACATGTGTTTCAGCATCCAATTATTGTTCTTCTTCTTTTTTTTTGTTTTTTTTTTTTGAATTGGTTTTATGATATTCAGCGCGCTTCAATTTTTTTGTTCTTTTCCATACATTTTATCCGTTATTGTTCTGTTTATATAGCAATTTATTGCATTCATTAGTTATGTGATGTTGCTTTTCAAAATTTTCAATTGTTTTGTCATACGTATTATGTTACTTATCACTATACATACCAGAAATGAACATCTGATAAATTAACATAAATCGCAGTGAAATCTGATAAATAAGGAACTGTACTATGCATTGAAAACATACATTTACCCTTTTTTACATATGTTTTGATGGTAAACTTTTTTTCTTTTTTTTTTTTTTTTTTTTCTACATGCAATCGAATTTTTGGTACATTGATATTACAAACAGTGGTTATATGATAAAATCACACAGAATGAAATATGATCATCGAAACGAAGTGCTCGATCGCTGAATGTTGAACGATATTTATTCGTTTCATATTTTTTTTTTTTTTTTTTTTTTTTTTTTTTTTTATTGTTGCCATCGTAATGTCAAACTTCTGTATAATTTATTGTAACATTTGTTGTGGCAAAAATGTATTTCATATAGATAATAAATAAGTCTTTTGATAAGAATTAGATGAAATCAGCTAGTGAAATTAACATAAATTGTCAAATAACTACATCTATCCTAACTAACAATTTCAACTAGTTTTTCGTTGTAATGTGATTAACTAAATTGCAAAAATTAATTTGTATGGAATTTATAAAGCGATTTGAACATAGCAACTGAAAATGTATGTATGATATTTGTCATGTATATCTCATGCGGTGATCGCTGATCATGTTTGTTGAATTTGCAATAAGTAAACGTATGAGTCATATTGAAATGCATTTGCACTCTCTCCATGCGACATGTCGATGATAAATAGCAGCTACTTTCAGATGGTCTGATAAATTCAGGTCATTGTAGACTATGGCGATTATGGCATAAAATAAAGCCTTCTCAAGACTATGTAAACTTCTTTTCGTTAATTGTGTACATGAAATTATTAAACAAAAATTGATTGCTCATCGATTAGAAATAATATTTGCTATGTGGACACATTAAATAATATAATTGAATTCTCCGAGCGAGAAATTGTGCGTGTGTGTGAAATGCATTATTCATTGTATTTGCCGTCAAAATAAGAATTGATTCATTCTTAAGGTGCAGTTAGAAAGAACAATTTGATTTTAAGTTACAATTTTTACAAAATAAATTCACTAATGATTATTATTGTGTGTGTTTTTTATCTTTTGCAGACATGGTTTTTCACTGACACTGACAACCAGTACTTTCAAAACAAAACAAGTAAGTGATATAAACAATGTAATATATTCTAAGAAAGGATGAATTGTGCAATGGAATTTATTTGATAGAAGAAAAACATTTGGGTGAAAAACAAATAGATTCGATTCTTTTTATATTGTTTATATGCATATATTGTTAGTGTAACTGTACTGTTACGCTCAAATGAATTGATTTTATCACACGATTAAATATAGAATTTATTGAGTTTTCTATCGATTCTGAAAAAGAAGAAAAAACAAGTAATCGGTTGATACTATGGTATGTTTCGGATATTCACCGAATAGGTAAGCGTATCGAGTGGGCCGATCATAATTTGTAGTAGAAGGTTCTTGGGTGTTTTTTTTTTTTTTTTCATCTGATTTATTTAACATTTTACGAAATAGTTGTCGAATTTTTGTGTCAAATGAATTTAAGTGATTTGAACAAAAAAGAGATGAAAAAAAAAAATAGAAAGCAGAATCACTTGAATAATACAATAAAAGAAAAATAAAATAAAAAAACAATTTGAATTATACAACACAGTATAATATTTATCACTTTAGTTAGTATAGAATAATAAACACTCAATAAAATTGAGAGTGAGAACAGCAAAAAAAGAAAAAACACACACAAAACACATCAAATATAAAAAGAAATAGATGAACATGAAATGCAAAGATGAGAATCAATAACACCAGTCAAAGGCAGAAAGAACGCATGAAGATGGCATTACCAAATTCAAATAAAAATAAAAATAAATTTCAACTCAAAACCGTATTCGGAACATTTTGAGTTCATTGATGCGCACGATTTATACACGACTTAATTTAATTTCCATGTTCGATTATACAGTGTTAATTTTGTGGGGGAAAAAAGAAGCGAAAAATCGGCCCAACAAAAATTGATCACGAACAACATAAGATAAACGAAAAAACAAAAAAAAAAACAAAAAATCCATTGAGATCCAGTTTATAAGTGCTGATAACAAAATTCAAAGATCAAAAAAAAAAAATTTTTTTTTTTTTCACATTTTTGTTACTGACACACCCGAATTCGTTTGTCAATCCATTATTGCCTATTCTCAAAATCACATGCATTTTTTTTTTTATATTGTATCCTATAATAATAATATGATGTCATTTAAAATTTGGAACAAAAATCGACTTATTTCGAAAAAGAAAAAAAAAAATCCATGAAATATGACTGTCTGATTCGAAATCATGCATGCATTCAGGACTCCTGAATCGGGATTACTTTTGACCTTTCAAAAAAAAAAAAAAAAAAAAAAATCGCTTGAAGCAAACATTCATCATTTAATGTCATCATTAAAAATAAATAAAAAGGGAGAGAAAAAAAAGCGGCGGTTACGAGTATTTGCGATTTCGTATGCATTCCACAAGTTCATACGCAATGGTCTATATACTGACTAATGTATTACACATTCCAATACATATTTGTACTCAAATTTGTAAAAATTCATGCGGATTTTCACTGACGTGTCATTTAAACGAATAAAATTCGATGTACTGAAACTGAAACATAAACATAAATGGCAACAACGGTTTTCTTTTTGCATGTTTGTCCGTAAAACGTTTGTGTTAATGCAAATTTATGTGAGCTCTGTCACAAAATACTGTAGAATTGCCTTAGCATAAACTGCATAAATGTCATTGATCCTTTGGAAAAATAATAATAAAAAAAAAGAACTTTTAATCACATTTGTAAAAATGTTTTGTTAAAGATATTGTACGTATTTTAAGCGAACAAATGTTCAAATAAAACGGGAAGTATAATCCAGAATTAATGATTATTTTTTTTTTTTTTTTTAAAGCAGTTTTATGACTGATTGTAATCGCCGCCACTTTAGATTTAGTTTGTGGTTTGATCGCAGTGATTTCACTCTAAAAACGAATTAAGTTATAGTGTTCCTACTTAATCGTCGGTCTTTTGATCTTTGTCCTCGCGTCAAAATGACACATACGGGCAGAAGATGAAATCAATTAAAAATCCATAAAAAAAAAAATTTGCAATTTACGGTAAGAAGTTAACTAAAAGAAAAAAACACTCTCTATCTCTTTTCATCATTTGCGATTTTACTTATGACTTCGAACATATTGAATCCTCAAAGCCAAGTGTGTTTGTGTGTATATTTTTAAAGAAAAAAATATAAAAATAGCGACAATATTGAAGATATCATAGATGGGTTTTTCAAGAAGTCTGAAAGAATTTAATGTGCAATAATTACTTACAGTTCATTTCAAATATTTTCAATTTTATGCAATTTAGCAAATTAATTTCAAAATGTTGAATTTGATGATTACATTAAACAAATATTTGAAATGACATATTGACAAAATAATAATTGAAACAAATTGATAAAATATTTAAAATGCAACGATAAATGTAATAATCTCAATTAAAAATTGAAAATGGTTTTTCAATTTATGTCAATATGAATCATATTGAAATTATGTCAATATGAATCAGATATTGTGAGCAAAATAAAATCAATGTTAAAAAGTTAAATTTTGCTGGTCGATGTACATTGTTTTCGACTGTTGGTCGTTAAATTTCTGCGTAGTATATTTTCGATGTTACATTCATTTTTTTTGGTTTTTTTTTTTCGTTTTTTTGCTTTTTTATTTTGATTTTATTTTTTTTATTTTTTTTTTTATTTTTTTCATTTTTTTATTTTGATTTTACTTTGTTCATTTTGTACGATTTGCTTACTCAATTTTAATAATCTGTCAACCCCTGTAGTGTCAAAAATATTATATTTCATATGTTGATATTGAAAAATATACAAACGAGAGAATTTGAATGGACAAAAAAAAAACACACTCATTTGCCGCATAAGCTAATATATAAAATATGATTGTCAAATGTGCAACATCAACGATGTCTTGCCAAATCAGCCGAATTCTCGAAAGCAAAACCATTACCTGAAAATATCACAATGAAGCAACCATATCGGCAAAATATTGATTTTAGACATTTTTAGTACGATGCAATGTATAATGAAAAATTCAGACAAACACGAAACCGTTCGGGGGACCAACACACACAAAAACAAAAAACTCCAAAAAAAAAAAAAAAAAAAAAAAAAAAAACATTAAAAAAATTAATGAAGCATAAACGCATGCAAGATATCAAAATGTGTTTTCCTCTTTTTCTGACGTACGAAAATTTCTATTTAGCTGATTTGGTTTGTCTCAAGGAGATTTCACCTGAAACTAGATATGGCCACGTGTCGATCGTGTTCTTCCAGCGGTCAATGTCTGTGTAGCAAGAGAGAAAGGCCATATATGAACGCAAACAAAAATATAAATGATAACCATAATTCATAATTCGAAGAAACTAATAGCAACTAATAAATTTGTTTTTTTTTTTCTTTTTTTTGTGGCCCCGTGCCGTATTTCCATTTCAGACGGTCATTTAATCAATACAAACTGCTCCATGGGACATCTACGAAAGGCACTTTGTTGTAAAATGTCCGTTGAATTCGACACTTTTCTTGAGAGCGGAAAAAAGTAAGTATATTTTTCTTTCTTTTTAATAATTCTACTGTAGAATATCATATCCATTTTGATTCAATAAAAAAACAAAAATTATCATGCTTTTTAAAAATTATAAATAATATCAAATGAATTCAATAAAATAATCATTTTGATTTTAGATTATATGTGGTCAATTCGTTCAGAGTACCGTTTATTCAAATTGAATTCTCATTTATTGTTATTTATTGTTTTTTTTTATTATTTTATTCAGCTGACGAATAACCGTTAAAACAGGCAATATAAAAATTGCTATATTAGAAACCAAATAATCAATATTCATATGTAATTCGTCATTTTTCAATGATTTATTTTCAAATGTTTTTATCAATCGTTTAATCACTTTATCTTGTCACATTGACGTATATTCAATTAAATTAAATAATTATTTCAAGTTCTGATAATATTATGCTCACCATTTTTTCTGTGGGGAGTGGGGAGGAGAGGGGGAAGGAGAGACGTTATGGTCTTCTAAAATTTTATACGATGTATTCACTGATTTAGGACAGAAATTGAAATTGTATACGAACAGATGATAGAGACATTGACCACATATTTTTTTTTTTTTTTTTTTCATTTCAACCATTTCTTATTCTCATAAGCTAATTTATAATACCGCATATAATTTGAATTGTTAAAGTCGAAAAGAAAAACAAGAAACAAAATTATAAACCTGATAATTATTCATTTTCGGATAACTTTCTCTAATATATGTGTGTTCTTTTTCCACTCTGATGGTAAGAATCGATGAATTTTTAATGAATAATGACATTCAAGCTGTTGTTAGATATGTTTTATAAGTATTGGAATGCTCATTCCGCGTATTAATTTAAGATAATATAATTCGCTCATCAAATGAATTTATGCAATAAATTTGCTGCGGTAATATGTAGTCAAGTTGTTTTAAAGTCAAATTCCAAAATATATTTGATTACCAAAGCATATTTTATGAAGCAAAGAAACCGAATTTGTTTTTTTTTTTTTTTAGTTTTTTTTTTTTTGAGAGAGAGAATTAGTGTATTTTCCCTTCTATTTGTTGTTCAATGCAACGTTTCACATATTTGTATTATTAGCAAAAATCTAATTGGTATGTTTCAACGTTCAACATAAATTTCTACAAACGATAAAATGTTCAACAATATTAAATCAACGGATTTATAACTTCCGAATGATCAATTTTTGTTGTTATTTTGTGGAATATTGTACATTTTTCATTTTCTGTTCACCTTTTTCTACTATATTCTTATTTTTGTGAATTGAAATTATGTGATTTTCATATTTAACTATGTCATAAAGAATATTCAGAGCTCTGTCAATTTTAAAGACATTTAATTATTGATTTCAAAATGAATGAAAAAAAAAAAAAAAAAAAACAAAAATGAAGAAAATCATTTGTAACTATGGATGTTGGAAGTGTTTATTTTCGTTCATTTTTTGGACTAGTAAGTGAGAAAACAAGTTTTTCTCACTAACACGTTTTTGATTCTCGTATTTCATTTGCATAATTTTGTTAAAATGAATTTCTATTATTTTGCTTGGACCGGACTTTTGATTGCATTTCGAGAAAATGCAAATTTTTTTCAATTTATTCAGAGAATCAAAAATGCAAATGTTTTTTTTTTTTTTTTTTTAATTTTTTTTTTTTTTTTTTTTTTTGACTCCTTCACTTCAGATCTTATTATTATCAATGTATTCTGCTATGATCAAAATAACCAATCATCAAAAACTGCTGAGCCATTTTTTTTTCTTCTGTTCTTGTTTTCTGTTATGGTGCCGTTCACATGACTCAACGTAATTTATAGTCTGAGAAATCAATGGTCATTACGAAGAATTACTTGGCAGATTTTCGACCAAAATAATTTCTACCATTGTTCTAAAATTCCAATCAAATTTGGATATTTATTTTTGTTCTTTTGAATCATTGACAATTATTCATTGAACGATTAAATACAATGAGTACCCGATAACTATCGGATAAAGAATAATAAACAAAGAAAAATTGAAATACTTATTAATATAATCCAATCTTTGTAGAAAACTAAATTGTCGGCATTTATTCATTTAAATGAATTGTACATTGAAATGATTAAAGATTCATTTATTAGATAATTAGACAAATCAAACAATGCAATGATATTTAATTACCCGAACAATTTTTAATATTTCAAATAAATTTTTTGTTCGATTTTAACAACAATCGATTGTTGATATTACTACAATGTGAGAAGAAATATTTGAAAAACTTACAACCTTATTTGATATAGTTTTAACTATTGAAATGACGGTGTGCATTTTAGATTGAAACAAATTAGCTAATACATTTCAAAATGAAATTACATTCGAATTGTATTGTATTTTTGATTTTACATTTTCTAAATATATACACACACACAATGTGATTTACAATCATATACTACCTATTCGACAAAGTTTCGATTCAAAATATTGAAAAATGTTGTAGAAATGAATGAAATATGAAAATATTTACATTTTCACTTGTGTATATATAGATGAAAGGTGAAAGAAAAATGAGAAACAAAGATATCTAAGAGAAATATATTGTTGCGTTTAAATCAAAAATAACTATCATCATACAATAATGTTCATTGGTCTTTTATTTATTTGGTAATCTAATCACAATTGTTGCCATATAAAAATCTTCTTTAAATACGCTATTCATGAACAACAGTTTCTTGTGAAAATGTATGCACGCACATTGCATATTATTGAAGATGAAATTTTCTATATTTCTAGCATGGAACTTTAAGTATACTCGTGATTTGGTTGATTTACAATTTCTATTATTTTATTGCTTTTTTTTTTTTTTTGTTTTAAAGCAAACAATATTGTATTAAATGGTAAATGATATGTTTTTTACGGGCGATTTTTAGAAGAAAAAAAAAACTGCTTGCATTTGAAAATGAATAAATAGATCAACATTTATTTTACCGTTATTACTGTTTATGACGAATATTTTGAAAAAGTATTCAATTTCAAGAAAACATAGCAATTAAAGATTGATGATGATTGGCTTATTCAAGCATAAAACAATATATCGAATAAATATCAAAAAAAAAAAAAAAAAAAAATGCTTAAATTGCATAAAACGTCATTACTAAACAGCAAGAAAACAGAGCCATAGTTTCGTATTCAATGGAATCAAAAACATTTGAATCTTGCACATGAGATTCTCATCCATGTTTTGGGAAGAAAATACAATTTATTAAATATGTTGACGATCTTTATGTATATTCAACTAACTCCATTGTAAACAATCAGAATAGATAGTTTACATTTGATTTTTAGCTTGACATACAATGGCCGGTAGAATTTTGTTTTTTTTTTTTTTTTTTTTTTTACACACATAAGACCAAAGTCGCAACACAACAAGAATTGAAATGATTTGCTCTTTTCATTGCTTCACAGCTACACGTCTGTTTCAATCATGCTAAATAATTACGCGGTGAAAGAAGACAGATAAACTGATATATGGTTATGTTTTATTTTTTTTCTTCTTTTATAGAAGCCAATGAAGAAAATAAAATGAGTCTCACTTGAAATTGTAGTGATGTATACAATAAAATGCGATGTTTATAAGGATCCAATGATCTTACCATATGAGTACGTGGCAATTGATTAATACCTTGACTTTATTCATAGTATTGATACAACCACACCTGCAGATCAACCAAACGAATGCTGATTATCTATTGAGAAAAATCTTGCTCCCATTCTAAACAATGTTTTTTTTTTTCCTTCTTCTTTTTCAATTGAACCGAGGGCGGAAAATGTACGTTACTAACGCAATGGTTAATATTTTACTCTCATTTTATCTCTCTCTCTCTCACTCTTTCTCTTTCTCTGTCTCTTTCTCTCTCTCTCTCTCTCTTCTCTCTCTTTCTCTCTCTTTCTCTCAGTCTTTCTCAGTCTCTCTCAGTCTCTCTCAGTCTCCCTCTCTCTCCGTCTCTCTCTCTCTCTCTTTCTCACTCTCTCTTCACTCACATTTTCTGCATTATGGCATGTGGATGTAAGAAAAATGCACAAATAAGAGAATAGGTACACGCTTTTGTTAGTTCTTGTACATAATAATAAATCGACTATCTACCAATTTATATCTGTACTAAGTTTATACAGTCTAGTATTCATATTCTTGTTGCGCGCTCTAAATTAAATAATAATGAATATGTTCATTTTGCTTTTCAAGCATCTTCGCATCGACAAAAACACAACTACGAATTATTCATATTTTTTTTTTCCTTTTCTTTTCTTCAAAAAGAAGAAGAAGAAGAAGAAAAAAAAAAGTTCCATCTGCTCGAATAATGTATATATTAAGATGGTAATTATTTTGAATTTTTAATTAATTAACTATTGGTTGGTTAATAAGCGGAAGTATTTGAATTTCAGACTTCTTGATCAATCAAGTTGTTTCAAATTAGCAAAAAAGAAAAAATATATGTATTTCGGTTTAGTAGTATGTTTCCAAATGCATTACGTGAGAGCGGTGGTTTTGATGTTGACTTTATTGGATTTGTCCAACTTTAGAACACGATCGATATTGATCCATTCTTTTTGGTTCATGCTGATGGTCAAAGAGATTGTAACCATTGATTTATACAAATTGGCAAATCGATAAGTTAAATTATTTCCAAATAAGCTAAACAAGTTTAAATTCACTCTAATAACTGCATGCGCAACAAAAACAAACCGCTTTATTTCTGTTCGATCAGAGTTTTGAAAAAAAAGTCATGTTACTATTTAAATGAGATTAGCATCCTGTGATGTATTTTTATCAGATATAAGCGTTTTTTATTTTTGCCTAAATGTAGTACATAATGACACCCCACCTCGTATTTCAATTTAGAAACAACAACAACCGATCATTTTAACAAATATTTACTCTAGAAATGACCAATGATCAAAATAAACAACAAAGTAATCGAATTTCAATATGAAATAACAAATAAGAATTGAGTGGGAGAAAAAGTGTATTTCTGCTTTTTTCTTTTCTTTGTTTTTTTTGAATTTATTCTACTTCATTCGATCCATTATTATAAATTAGATTGAAATATTGTATGTTATACAATGAAAATTTACTATAAACAACGAGTTTGAGAAAAAGTCACTTACCATGAGTTTAGTTAGTTATGGCCAATTGTATGTATTGTTTTGTGTTTGCAACCAAATGTATTTTTTGGTTTTTACTTACTTTTCGAGAATGCATTGTCAGATTTCCGTTAATCGCCAACGTTCAATTCAATCGAATATGGTTATATGTTAATTATTTACAAAAAAAAAAAAAAAAAAAAAAAAAATTGCCTAAATGTTGTAATTGTACTCTTTGAAATTTGATTACATGAAAATATTGAGATATTGTCACTTCTTTGTATCGATTTATTTCATATTAAATTGAACAAAAGTTAATTTAAAAAATGTCTACTTTTTGTTATTTATTGACATTAATTCTTGCATTAACAATATGAACAGTATTCTGCCTTTAACTAAACTCGAATATGGGATATATTTTATCAGTTTGGTGTAGCCATAACAAATTCAATGAAAGAATTAACTAAAATATGAATCATCAATATGAAAATACATTCAGAGCAAAGCAACTGGTTTTTTTTTTTCTTCTTCTTCTTCTTTTTTTCTTTTCTTTGTTGCCTTTCCACATGTTGATGAGATCCAACGCGCGTTGTACACTACAGCATATTTGTTAATCTCATTCGAGTGAGATATAAATGCACAGCTGCGCATTTTATGCGCATTTTTTTTTTCTCTCTCAATTTTTTTTTTTTTTTTTTTTGTTTTTTTTTTCGCTTGCAGAAAACGCTAGCAAAAATGTAAACTCCACATTGTATCTATATATGTATGTAAAATAAGTAGAATTATTACACCAAGACATAAAATGAAATGTTGCATGCATTTGAATATAATCGCAATGTGTAATACCAACCATAATCAACCTAATTATGTAGTAAGAAAATCTACGTAATATTTTATGTCGAATAATATTCAGATTAATTTAGCCAGCATTTCTCTTGGCATTTCTATTATATTTCATTATAATATCAATTTAAATCGAACATATGATTCTTCGTCTATTTGTTATTTATTGTGAAATCAATCGTTTTGTTTTTTTTTTTCTATTGAGAACAAAACTTCCATAATGCATTGGACAATGGATATGGAATATCAACATATTTAACCTGTTGATTCTTATGTTTTTGATTTCTTGTTTTTTTTTCTGTCTTTTTTCTTGTTTTTTTTTTCTTTTTTGTCTTTTTTTTTGGCTAATTGTTTACAAAGCAAACCAGATGTGTCATGTAACAATTAAGCTTCAAAAAATTAAATCAACTGAAATGACAAAAACAAAACATTTACATCATGACAAATGCAAATTAAATGTGTTCAGTTTATTCACATTTTTTTTTTTTTTTGTTCTTCATTTTATACATAAATCCATGTTCTGGTCATAAAATATTATGTGAACGAGAGTATGCTAAGTAATGATAAAATCGTACACATTTTCTTATAATCTGACAGCCATAACACATGGAGGAGCTAATATCGGATTTATAATGCTAAAATCATGAAAACATATGTAGAGTGCATCTTATAATACGTCATATAAGATGTACTTACAGTGTCATTTACAATGTCTCAGCGAAAATTCTGTTTAAAGTATTAACATTAGATTGGTCCAAGGACCAAATTCAGACTACATATGCCGCATATTCAGATAATATTGCGTTTATTCAAGTTTTGATTTTAAATAAAAAAAAAAAAAAAAAAACGAATTTTTGTCTGCTCTTGTGAACGATTAAAAAACCACATTTTATTCAAGTGGCAAATGTGAAAAATGAATAAAGTCATGAATCAATCATGATAAAAAAAAAATCGTGAAAAAAATAGAAATGTCTGTCAAATATGAATGAATCATTGATTTATTTGTAATTTTCAATAAAAAAAAAAATGTACGGTTTAGAAAGACATTTTGTGAAACAGAAATGCAATTTTTATAGTAAATTTTATCTTTTATTGGAAATTCTATTCATTTTTATAATAAATAATTAATTTTTTCATTCAATTTATTTTTTTTTTTTTTTGCAATTCAGATGGTTTTGCCATTTTGACGACGATAATTATGTCAATATACCAAAATTAGTTGAACTTCTTAGTAGCTATAGTTCGACGATGAATTGGTATTTGGGAAAGCCGAGCATAGCATCACCACTAGAAATTTATGTAGACAATGTAAGTAAAATGTCTATTAAACATTTTTGCATCTAATTTAAAATACTATTTTTCAATGTTGGGCTAAAACAAAGCTTGTCACTTTTTGGCTCTTCAGTACTTTGAATAGAAAACATTGGTCCTTATTTTATTTGCACATTTGTAATATTGAATTTTGTATATGAATTTTTTCTTTTTTTCTTTCTTTCTTTTTTTTTTTTTGTCTTTTTTTATTTCTAAACATTTCAGAACGATGAAAAGAAACCACATAAAAAAATTTCATTTGTTTTTGCAACTGGCGGTGCTGGATTTTGTATAAGCCGTGCATTAGCATTGAAGATGATACCAATCGCTGGTTTTGGTAAATTCATATGGATCGGTGATCGTATTGGTTTACCAGATGATGTAACAATGGGCTACATCATTGAACATTTATTAAAAGTGCCATTAACTGTGATTGAAACATTCCATTCGCATTTAGAACCAATGGATATTTTACCGAAAGAATTATTTAAAGATCAAGTCACATTCAGTTATGGACACATAAAAAATAATACCAATGTTCTACTCATCGATGGATTCGACGAAAAAATTGATCCGACACGATTCTTGTCACTCCATTGCCATTTATATCCAAATTTAGCAAATGGTAAACTTTGTTCACTCCAATGAACATAATATATACGGACACATTTTAATCAATCAATTCTTTGAATATATGAATAACCGAATAGGACAAATAGTTCTTTTGAGGGATTTTCGTTTTCTCCGCCAAAACAAAAAAAAAAAAAAAAAATTTGATTTTTTTTTTTCAACAATATTTCAACAATAATAACAACCCATTTCTATTGAACAAACAAGAGAATATTTTTTAGTCGACTTAGCATCAATTTTATTCACACTTATTCAATACCTTTCAATGAGAGACAAAAAGAATATAATAGATTTAAAAGAGAACAAAAAAAAAAGGAATAAATGAACAGATCTCTCATTTATCATTTATGAGGATTTATTTGCATTGAAAATAAGTGAAATTAATTGAATCCGATGTATATAAACAACTAAACATATTATTAGCTGTGATAATGAACAAATTTATACTTTTTGAAGTATATTCAACATATTTTAAGCATAATATACTGTATTCAATTCAATACTACAGTTTTATATGATCTTAATTAATAATATCAAATTGTCTAAATGTATCAATTTTGTATTGTTATGCTATACATTTGATGAAAATAAAATTTACACAAATAGAAAAAAAAAAAAACAAACACATTTGTATGTTCCAAAAGAAAAAAAAATCGGTTAATTTTGATGACATTTTGGATACAGCTGCGAAAATCAGACGATGCGAATTGTTAGGGAACATTTAGATTATTTGCCATATGCATATGCGTGAAACGTAAATAAGAGAAGAAATGAGATGGTATATACAATATGAGCGCGTGACTTCATATGTTGACTAAATAAATGTTCTCTAATATATGAAATCGCGCGCACAGTGGTTTATATGTACTGTGAGCTCATCCTTTGTTGCAATCCACTACTCTTTTTTGTATTCGTTCTTTTTTTTTTCTTTTTTTTTTTTTTTTTTTTTTTGGTGCGTATATACCAAAATCAGTAGAAATCTGAATATCACTTGCTAGCTCGGGTGATATTATAATAAATGGAACATGCAGATTCTTAAATATTATATAATAAACCATAATGACTTGTGTTCATGCGACACTAAAAATTAAAAAACAAAAAATAAAAAAAACGATGTAAAACAAAAACATTTTTCTTTTTCAATGACAGTGTAATGTGATGTTATTTGAATACAGGATAGCTCTTGAAATATTTATGTTATTGAAACAAAACAAAACGAAAAAAAATTTATATAATTAATTATTCTATAGAAGAAGAAAAAAAAAAAATTCAAATATAAAATAAGAAATTTTATTCAATTTTTCTTGAAAACTTATAGCAAATGTTATTAAAATAAACATGTAAAATAAAAGCAATTCCGTTTTTAAATAATGTAAAAACCAAAA
Organism: Resseliella maxima; assembly: GCA_029041755.1. Lineage (NCBI taxonomy): Eukaryota > Metazoa > Arthropoda > Insecta > Diptera > Cecidomyiidae > Resseliella > Resseliella maxima. Next base: position 2,225,731 of record JAQOWM010000013.1, on the reverse strand, counting down.
TGCTAAGTTCTATTTTAGAATTAAAATTAAGTTTGTCGACTCAAACAGTAGATCAATGCTACTAGTCTTCAATCAAAATAAAATGAATATTGATCTATTATAATAAATTAGTTGTTTATTTTTTTCTTTTCTTTTTCTTTTTTTCATTTCGTTATTTCCTTTTCTCCATTTAGAGGAAGTCAACAAAGTGATATGTGTGTATTGAGAGTATTTACAATAATATACAAACAAAAATTAAACGAAGTAAAAACGCTGACATTTCAATCAACGAAGTAATTAAAACGGGACAAAGCGTAAGCAGAGCATCGTCAATTGACGCATGTCAATGTCACTTTGGTTGACTAAAGCTCGTTAACTCTTATTTATTTGAGGAGTTCAAAAAAAAAAACAAAAACAAAACAAAACGAATCAATTTAAATCGAGAAAAGGAAGAAAATTGTTTATAGCAAAACAGAAATGCTTCAATTACCATTATATCCGCCTACAAACATAAATGATATTAAAAATAAATAGCATTGCAGTTCATTCGTCACATATTTCCAGGAAGAAAGAGAGAGAGAGGGAGAGAGAGGGGGAGAAAGAGGAAGAGAGAGAGAGAGAAAGAGAAAGAGAAAGAGAAAGAGAGGGAGAGAGAGAAAGAGAGAGAGAGAGAGAGAGAGAGAAAGTAAATGAAAAATAAAAACCAAATTACGTACTATATTTCTACTTTATGAGTATATGTATCATTTACATATTTCACTTTATCGGATTTATCGGAATGGTTTTGAGGTAAGTATTTTCGAATGTGTTGTTGTCTGTATGAATTTGTATTCGTATCAAATTCATCTAATTTGATTTGATTTGCAGTAAGGTAAACGCGTTCGACAAAAAACAAGTTTCGAGGTGATTATTGCAAGTCACCATACTTTGGACACATTTCAATATTATTCTCCACAATAGCGCTACACCCAACGTATATTTTTATGCTAAATCAATGTTTTTTTTCCATTCGATTTTTTTTTTTTTACTTATCCGCTAGTAAAAATGCAAAGATTAGTACAATACTACTCTCCAAGAACCTCCATTACTCAAAGTACAAATCCGGTGGAATTTTGGCTGATGCATGGATTTTAAGGATTTGACCTGAATCCTGACTTCCAATGTGGAATTTCAAAAAAAAAAAAAATTAGAAACAGTGACATTTAAATGAAATTGCATATTCAGGGGTTGAGCAAAAAACATTCATAAGAGGTCCCCCAAGTGTCAAAAAATTGCAAGGTTTTCATTTTTTTCGTCAAAAATACTAGGGCTTAGGCGAACTAATTCAATTTTAAATATTTTCCTGAAAAACAATTGTTTATTTTCAAATTTACTGTCATCTGAGCATTTTGTGAATTTCGGATCTTTCAATTTTGTGCACATAAATATGGATTTATTATGAGTTATCTCCCCCTTTGGATGATTCCATTTGAATAATCCAATGTATTTTTCTGAGAGCAATATTCTGAAATACACTTCTACCTTCAGAAGAATGTAACAATCAAACCTCATCACTAAACATACATAAAATAGATAATGATGATCTAAACATTCTTTTTAATTTAAATTCGATTAAAATTCATACACTGTACTGCTACTAGATCAGATAATTAGAATATTTATTCTATAGTATAGGTTCACTTTGTGCTAATCCATGCCAAAAATGATTCGCTTTTAAATATTCCACTAAAAAGAGAAACGCAAATTACTTCAAAGTGAATTGGCACGTCAATTCCTTCATATCATCGTTGTTCTTGTTGTGGATTTTTTTTTTCTTCCTTTTTACATTTTGATATACAACTTTTAATCTGATTTTTTTTTTTTTTTTTTTTTTTTTTTGGTTTCCCATTCTATTCAATTAATTTAGCTTCTTTAACATAAATGGATCGATTAATTTATGCAAATTTATACAAAAGTCGACATATCCTTCGTCTTTTTCGACAAGTAACAAGATCGCGAGAGAGAGAGAGAGAAAGAGGGACAGAAAGAGAAAGAGAGAGAGAGAGAGACAAAGAGAAAAAGAGCGAGAGAGAAAAAGAGAGGAAGGAGCACATGAACGTACGAAGTACTATTGCATATATTATTAATTTCGTACATATCGTATGAGCAGAGATTTCAATTATAAGATTAAATAATACGAAATTTTGAATAATTCTCTGAATATATAGCAGGTTCAGGGTTTGGTTTATTCGTTACATCTCTAGTTTTTATTCCATTTTTTTGTTTTGTTTTTTTTTTTTTTTTTTTTTTTTTGATTTAACATTCATTGACTTCGTCTTCAATTTACTCTCATTTTTTCTCTCAACTAGTTACAATTTTAATTAAATGCATGGCCAAACTCATGCAAATGATAAGCTTCATTTGCAGTTTTGAATGATTCTGCGTGATTTTTCATTTGTACAATGCTAGTTAGCAAATACAAAGACCACCCAAGGTAAAGAAAACCAATTTGCTTCGTAATACATTCGGTTTCTTATTATGATTCGTTGTGTCATTCATGCGATTTCTTTATTGAGATAAACAAAACACCTACAATACTTGATAGCATTTACTTAAGTTTCAACGCATTAGTATTGCATTGACTGACTGACTGGCCACTGTTTATTTATGTTTGATATATATTTTTTTGCAATGGTAATGTGAATATGTCGGGCTGAGAGTAAAAACGGTTATAGTGATCTTACCTCCTGCTCACTCTCACAGATATATCCATAAGCGTGAGCAGGAGGTAAGCTCACTTTAACCGTTTTTACTCTCAGCCCGACATATGTGAATGCAACAGCAGCAGCAACAACAACAACAACAAGACGAATAAACAAATAGAATAAAATGGAGCATATAGAAAATGGTATGTTTTATAGTACATTGAAAAGCGTTTCAAAGCGCAATGCAAATTGCAACCGTAGACAATGCCTTTGTCTCTTTCTCCTTTGTTTATAAATGTATAATGCTAAATCTTTAAGTTTAGAGTTAATGCAAAATAGAGATATTTAATTTAGATTAGTTGAATTTTTTTTTCTATTTACTAACTAAATCTTTCTTGAATTTACCACTAATACATTGAAATTGAACATAATATGCAAATATGTTGTTTGATTTATCATCTGTTTTAAAGTTGGCACAAGTACAAAACTAATTTATTAGCAAAATTGATAAGAGTATCAATATTTTTGTGCTAAAGTTAAATTTTTTTTTTTTTTTTTTTTTTTTTTTATTTATAAATAAACGTGTATACTATAACTTTTTAAATCTTATCAATCAAAAATGTAAATATATGTACAATCTACATTGTACACACTTTCAACTTTTAATTTAATTGGTTAATGCCTTGCTTTGAAAATGTTCATTTTATATTCGATATGCGGAACACTGAAAACGAATAAGATTGAAATGATTTCGTATTAAATGAATTGATTTAAAAAAAAAATAAAAAACAAAACAAAACAAAATAAAATGAAATGAATGAATTAAATATCATTCAAAGATAGAACAAATTCAAGGTTGATTAGGGAAAGGGCATTCGGTGAAGTTGAAACAGAATTCAAGAAATTCAATGTAGTGAGAATGTCGTATTGCATTGTTAAGCGATTAACATTGGACACGTGAATTTTTATTTTAGGTTTACTACGCACCAAACACACAAAATCGAAACCAAGATCATCATGGATCGTTCTCTATATTGCGTGTAGTGTGTATGTGTGTGTGTGTATGTGTTTCCAGTAATTTTTCTTTCGATTTTTCTCGTTGTTTACTTTTACACTGATGTCGATGCACACATTTTAATGCTGTGACAGGAACAAAAAATTAATTGGGTCCCTTTGTGTCTTTTGCCATATAAAATGGACGTGGTTTTTTTTTTTTTTTTCTTTGAATTTACCTTAAGTTAAATTCACAATACAGTTTTGCTTTTTGCAATATTTGTGCATGCATAACTCAGCCAGTGATTTTGTTAATCTGTTGTTCTTATTGTACGTCTGAAGAGCCGGCGGTTGGTTATTTGATCTATATGGTACGGATTGTTTGTGATGGATTGATAATTAAATCAAATATTTTTACACTCTTTACACATGTTTAAACGTTGATTGAATTTTTCTCTCTATCCAATCAATTGTTCACTACAAAATTTATGAAAATAAAGACAATGTCATGTCCTTTCAACAAAATCAGTTGACTATTGTATCCAAAAAGGATTTATAATAACGGCAGACATTTTATAATTTTAAACTGGTGGTGATATATCGTTGTTATTGATTTTATGGTAAGACAAAAATAAAAAGAAATGACTTTTTCAAAATGATGTTAACTCTAGCCAATCAGATGGACAAAAAATCATCGGCTATTCTGACTTTATGCAACAGCGCCTATTGAAAGTGATAAGACATAATTTACCGAAAAACAAAACACAACGAATACGAAAGAGAGAGAAAGAGAGAGAGAGAGAGAGAGCGTGAGCGTGAGAGAGAGAAAGAGAGTGAAAGAAAGAGTGAATGAGAGAGAGAGAGAGAGAGAGAGCGTGAGAGAGAGAGAGTGAAAGAAAGAGTGAGTGAGAAAGAGGGAGAGAGGAAAAAAAAGAAGTAGCAAAAACTAACAAGCAGCGCAAAACTTTTGTTCAAGCATGCTTGTTAGCGAATAAATTGAATACCTCTTAATGATGTAAAAATTCTTGAAATGATTCACAATCAACATTCACACAACCAATGAATACATGGAATTCACTATGGTGCGTATAAAGCTGTGTCCATTGATATGCTGAATGAAAATGCCAATTCATTTCTCTCTCTCTCTCTCTCCTTTTCCCTTTCGACCTTCCTTTATCACTCTTTCCTACTGATGCACAAAAAAAAAACACTTTATCTCGGTGGCTTACATTTTTATTCCACTGAAAATTGTTGCCGCTAATCAAAATGGTAAATTTATTTCGTAACGTCGGTTGTCTGTTTGATAATTTCAAATTCCATGCCACCAAAAATACAACCCAATATTTTAGCTCATGCCACTGGATCATCATTTATAATTGAACAATAATCATCTTCATTGGCATTTTATTAAATTGTAATTTATTAAATTTCACTTGTTTGTATTTTAATTTATGTCTCTTGTGAATCAATAATAATAATAATCGAACAATACAAAATGGTATTTACATAATTGAATGCAATTCACACGAATTAATTTATGATTAGTAAAATTGATTTAGAATTTTGTGCAATTAAACTAAGTCAAAATCGATTCTGGCGCCCATTCGTTTAAGTGCTATTATTGTATTGACAGCTTTAATCCATCGCTTTTTAATAACATAACGTTTCAGTTTGGTTTTTGTTACATGCAATTCTGTATTGTATGAACTGATTAACCACGGATGATTTAGAGCATCTTGCGTTGTTAAACGTTTGCTGAAATGACAAAAAAGAAGAAAGAAAAAAAACAAGAACAACAATAAAAATCGAAAAATGAATTTTCATATTATAATCAATCAATGAACATCAATTTAAAATTCACCTTCCATCTTTCTGTAGAAGTTTTTGTATAAAATCTTTGGCATGTTCGGACACCTGATTGAATCCATCGTCATCAAAATTGTACTTGCACAATGTTACATTTGTCATTGTATCTATGTCTGTGTCACCCATAAACGGTGATAAACCGGAAAGCAACACATATGTTATCACACCTATAGCCCACATATCAGTAAAATATGATATCGCATCAAAGTTTACAATTTCTGGTGCTGTTAATTAAGACGTAGAAAAATATTTTTTTTTTTTTTAGTTTTTCTTTGTTTCTTTGCCAATTTTTTTTTTTTTTTTTTTTTTTTTTTTTCAATAATTAATTTTTGATGACGATATTTCACACCTACAAATTCGGCTGTTCCAAATAAAATTTGCAATTTTTTCGCTGGATCATAACGGCGTGCCATACCAAAATCAATCAATTTAATTCGATTACCTTCTCGCGATAAACATAAAACATTTTCCGGTTTGAGATCTAAATGAAGTATGTCACGGCTATGTAGAAATGCAACTCCTTCACATATTTGACGAATGAACACAGTACATGCCTTTTCTGTTAGAACATAATCTTCTTCAATAACACGTTCGAATAGTTCACCACCTTGAATACTAAGTGTTTTGAATTATTGATTATTTGAAGAAAACAAAAACAAACAAAAAATTATTGTAATTCATTTCATCGAATTTACAGTTCTAATACGCAGACAATTGTTGAACCATCATCGTATGCATCATATAATTGTATAATTCTAGGATGATGCAAACCGCTCATAATTTCAATTTCACGTTCCATATTGCGTCGATCTTCTTTGCATGTGACTTTGACATATTTTGCCGCAAGTGAAAGGTTTGTTGCTTTCTCTTTGCATGAGTAAACTGTTCCATATGTGCCTCTAAATTAATTAAAACAATCAATTTGATTAAATTTTTTTTTTTTCATTCATTTTTAGTCACTTTCATCAAAATACATAACAATCTGTTCATAAATTCTTATAATAATCAGTGTCTAAAGGATTGTCCTAAATTTCATTGCCAAACCACAAAAAAAAAACAATGATTGAACTCAGTGTAATTTGGTTCTTTGTGATGTGCAAATGATGAACTCAACGGTTGAGTATTTCAAATAGCTTCAAATTCATATTCAATGTGGCATTTATTGATATTCGGTTCTAAATTGATTGAATTTGAGGAAATTTGTTTATACAAAAAAAAAAAAAAAAAAAAAAAAAAAAACCCAAAATATTTCGTATCTAACCATCAGATCCAAATGTATTTGAATATACCTGCCAAGTTCTTCGGATGAAATTTCATATATATCCTTCGATATTGGACCTTTTTTCAATTGCACATCTCTATACGGAAAACTTGGTTCAACTTCTGCAATATAAATCAATATAGATATAATCATATGCAAACACATGTAGTTCGGCTTGATTGAGAATATTTATTAACGAATCTTAATTAAAAAAAAAAAAAAAAAAAAAAAAATGTTCAATAAATTAAATAACATCAAACAGATGACAGTTTTCTTCAATGTTTGTCAAAGACATTTATAATTGACCAGAACATAGTAATCAACGTATCGAATTAACCTCCTTTTTTGTTTCATTTCACGCAAATATGAAAAAAATTCGCATAAAAATGATTTTATTGATAAAATAATCCAAATTAAAATTCATTATAATTTTTAATTAATTTCAATTTTGTATCATTAGCTCACGTTTATTATGATATGGCAAATATATTTTTGTATTCGGCAAGTAAATGATTTGACATTTGACAAGTTGACGCAGAATAAATTAGCAATATTGACGTAATAAACAATTTGAAACAACAACAACAACAACAACAACAACAACAAAAAGGTATGAATACTATGAAGAAATTGGAAAGAAGACAACAATGCAATTGAAAATGATAATAGAATTTTATTGGTATGTGTACAATATATAATGTTTTGATATATCAAAACCACTTGATCGAGCCAAATCATTGGCATTAATCAACAAATTTCAGTTCAAGATAAAAAAAAACAAAAAACAAAAAACAAAGAACGACAAAAAAAGTGATCGGTCTCTGATTTGACGGGAACGATGAAAAGTATTAGGCGAAATCATATTTACGCGCGCGTTATTTTTACAGTGGATTTAAATGTAAAATTTATTGCCAATATACAAAATGATGTGCTAGCAAATGACAAAAAAGAAGAAAGAAAAAAAAAAGAAAAAAAAAAATAAAGAAAGAAAGAAAGAGAAAAAGAAAAACATCAAGCGAGAGCGTCAACGAAAGTGTAAAGAAACAATCAATTCATGACGATGGTGAGTTCATTCAAACCATATGTTCATGACGCGATAGCGGGCGCTTGTAAATAAAACTCTAAAATTAAATCCTCTGAAAACTCTACTCATTATTTCGATTTTTATTTGTTTTACTTCAAAAATCATTTCATTTTCATACTCCTTTTTTGTTCATATTGTGTAGCTGTGTTCTGTTTTCATTTTCATTGTTTGTTGAATAATGATATTCAATAATGATATTTATAAAAAAAAAAATTGTAATTTACAATATAATTTATTTCTTAATCATCGGCTGCGATTATCAATCAATTTCTTACAATTACAATTGATTTTATTTACTGCGTTGTCAGGCAGAAATGTGAATCTCAATAAAATAAATAAGAATTTATGCAAAGTGGTTAAATTCCTAAATGATAATTTGAATTTAATCGTCTTCATTTTTATTTTTTTTTTCATAAATAACAAGTTGATGAAATTATTTGTTGTAAATATCAAATTATTTTCAGCCATTCATTTCTAGCAAATTTTCAAATGTTATTTTTCTTGAAATTGAATAAAATTATCCTACTAATTAAAAGACTATACGCACCGCCAACTGGATCGTTTTCATCAACGACGATCATGGCTAATAAATTTTCACACTGTTCCTTGTTTGGGATTTTTGTATATTCTAAATTATGATTATTTGTTTTAATTTCAAATGCTTGAAAAACACATAAAAATTGAATAAACACTGTTTTCAATTTACTATACAATTTTCCAATTCATTTCAATTGTATAAATAATAATTTAACTACGATAAAAGAAAAATACAATCAAATTATTTTTGAATTATGTCACTCGACTGCTCGAGTCTACGTACCGGATTCAACTATTCAAAATCACTTTGACTAGCTATTTGCAAAACCATTTAAAAATACGAATTTTTCTCGGGATGCTTATTAATTTTGGCATGTGAAAATTTTTCGTATTATATTGTTAATGATCATTTTCTCTATGCCAATATACATATAGCTGCTCATACGCTACACAACTTTTCGCTAAAGATAATCAACCATTTTCCGTTCTTTTCACATTGAGATACAATCGGTTGTGTATTTTTGTATTTGTTCTTGAATTCGATTCGTATTTTTTTTATTTACACTCTATCCCTCTTTTCTTCCCAATTTTTCGTCTCTCTCATTCTTTTCATCATTCTCTCTCTTTCTCGTTTTCTCTTGCTTTCTCTCCCCCCCCCCCCTCTCTCCCTCTCTCTCTCACTCTCTCTCTCTCACTCTCTCTCTCACTCTCTCTCTCGCTCTCTCTCTCACTCTCTCTTCCTTTCTCTCGCTCTCTCTCTCACCTTCTCTCTCTCTCAATCTCTCTCGCTCTCTCTCGCTCTCTCTCTCTCACTCACTCTCTCTTACTCTCCCTCAATCTCTATCCATCTTTTTCTCTCATTTTCTCTTATTTTCTTTATTTTTTTTTCTCTCATTCTCTCTCTCTCTCTCTCTCTCTTCCTTTGATTTGATTTCTTTCTCACTATTAATCTCTCTCTCCCCCTCATCTTTTTTACTCCATTACTCGTATACTAAATTTGTTTACAATAAAAATGATGCCTTTCAAAGACGTGCTCCACGTGTAGATTGCTCGTAAAGGGGAAATGAATTCGTCCGTTTACATATTTAGTTCGAGTTCATAGCATATACCGAGGGACAATAAGAAATTTCTCATAATAAACAAAAATTTGAAATAATTTCTCCTTATAACATAAATAATTTTCCATTTAAAATGGAATAATCATTTTACATGGAATGCATTTTTAATAATTTTGACATAATTTTTCATAGTAAATATACAATTGCATCCTTTTTAACTTCATATACATTTAGTATGTGTGTTTTTTATTATGTCAATTTCCGTGTTGATCAACAACAAATTGAGAAAAAAAAAAAAAAAAAAAAAAAAACAAATCATAGTTTCATACAATTGGCTTGTATCCAGTTTAAAATACATTTTGTATTGACGATTTGAACGCACACTCAAAATAACCATATAATAATCGCATCTACTGCGCATACGTTATAAATATGTATGTGTAAACCATTGAGCACACAAACATGAGCGCCAAGCCATAATATCGAAAATCTCGAAATCTCGATACCACAAAAACGACTGTCAAATGATATTGTTTAGAGAAATCGAAGCGTCGCACCGAAAGAGCGTAAATTGCATAATTTTGTTTATATATTTTCGGTATTCAAAATCTAAAAATATTTCCAAATGCATGATACATATAATTGACTGATCATAATTGTGATGAAAACATAATCAATTTCAAAAGAAATCAAAAAATGTTTATATTTATTGAAGATAATAGAGTGCATGCAAGAACCATTGATTGAATTTGCAATTGTGTTTTGGCCATAAACATAGTGTATCGTTTATATATATATATACATATAAATGTCTAGTGTTGTTTGATAAATTAAAGAGCGATAAATTCAAGTATTTAATTTCCATGTGTATATGAAGAATACAAGTAAAAATAAAAATCGAGTCGGCGCTTCAAAATTTGTATCAAAAGCATAATATTTCAAAAGTGATTTGTAAAAATTACAATATAATAGATAAATATTGAACAGGCAAACATTGGTGATAAATCCACAAACATCATCATATCTAAAATCTTCAGCTGCCAAAGAGCAAAAAAATAAAAGAGAGAAAAAAGATATTTGAAAAGACAGAAGAAAATAAAAAAAACAATAAATTTTTTATGGTATATTGCGTACACATAACCTCACAATAATACTGTTTCACCATCAAAAACTAAAAAAAAAAAAAACCTTTTTGTTTCAATTCGCTCGCACTTTGTGGTTTATTTGTGCGTATCGAATAGTGCGCGTAATGTGACTTAAATTCATTCATTGACCATGTCATTTAAAATATTGACAAAAGGCACTGTAGTATTGTATGAAATGATTTATTTGGATCTTGTTTAATCACGATATTTATAATATAAAACTAATTGTGTAGCTGTACTCCTCTCCAAACAAACATAAAAAAAAATATCAAATAAGAAAAAAATGTCGGGATATAAATGTGTCAACTATTATGAACTGTGCCGTTTATGCACGGCAAGCCATTGTACGAAAAAGGTGCACATTTTCTCCGAAGAAGGAAAAAGGAAAAATCTATATGAAAAAATTGCTGGCTGCTTACCAATTGTTGTAAGTCAAACTACTGAATTTATGCATTCTGATGATTGCAAATATGTGAAACTCAAAATGATGCCCCTTTATCTCTTTGTATTTCTCTCCACTCTTTCTCCCCTCTCTCTCTAACCCTCTCTCACCCCCTCTCTCTCCCCTTCTCTCTTCCCCTCTCCCTCTCTCTCTTTCTCTCTCTCTCTCTCTCTCCCTCTCTCTCTCCCTCTCTCTCCCTCTCTCTCCCTCTCTCTTCCTCTCTCTCTCTCTCTCTCTCTCTCTCTCTCTCTCTCTCTCTCTCTCTCTCTCTCTCTCTCTCTTTCTCTCCCGCTTTCTCTCCCGCTTTCTCTCCCGCTTTCTCTCTCTCTCCCTCTCTCTCTCTCTCGCTCTGTCATTTTATTTCTCATCTTGTTTACCTCTTTTGCCATATATAGGTCAGTGAAACCGATAAACTTCCGAAAATTGTGTGTTCGCAATGTTTGATTCAAGTTGAAACTATTGTCAAATTTCGGGAAACATGCGTCAATGCCCAATCAATGCTTGAGAGTTGCCTAAATTCACCAAAATTGCGAAATGGTGCACAGGTTCGTATTTTTAATTTATTTATTATGTTTAGTTGTTTTTGTTTTGTTTGCTTTGTTCTTTCCTTCTATGGTGGTTGTATTTCCAATTGCTATTATTCGCCAAGAAAACGAAAATATTAATTTAACTTAGGTTTATATCAAGGATGTATCACCAAAAAAGATGCCAACATCGCCACCACTACTGAAAACCATCTCAAATACCAGCACACCTATAACAATTGGCCATACAACGCTTACCAAAACTCCAGTACAAAATTCAAAAAACTCAACTGATTTCCTAAGTAGTATTATTCAAGCAGTTGGCATTCAGGTATATAAATATGGTTAATTTCGAAGTTTATTTGTTTTTTTTTTTTTTTTTTTTTTTTCAAATTTTAAAGTGAAATTAATTTGTATTTTTTGGCGCTCTTACCATATAGAATGTCGATGAGTCAAATGAACCACAAATTATCAACAATATACAACCAGTTCAACAACAACAACAACCTGTGCAACAATACACAATTACTCTGGATGGAAAAACACTCAAATCGAATCAATTTCATTATAAAATCGAACCAACGGGTGCAATTACAATTCAAGATCAACAATTTATACAACCAGCACAAACTACACAAACTCAACAATCAACCATAAGGTAATTTTCCTTTTATTGTTTTGTTCTGTGTCTAAATTTCGATTTATTATCTTTACATTTTCTTTACTTTAGTAACAATACATACTCACAAGTGAATGAATTTTTAAAACTCAAACCGGCAAATTCGAAAGTCACACCAGTTTTGAAACGAAAAGAATCAACTGTGAAAATTGTAGAAACTTCGCCATCCAAAAAGCCTAAAATCAATTTAGTTTTGGCAAGCTCACCGGTACAAACCATTCAACAACAAGCAAAAGTTCAAACAAACACAGGTTAGTGTGCGCAATAAATAAATTGCGTGTAAACAAATTGAATAATTTCATTGTTTTTATCAATTTTTTTTTTTTTCATTTATAAAGTCACTAATATATCACCGGCAAATACAATTACTGTGGCGAATACAACAAATAAAACGCAAGCGATTACTTTACAAGATTTAAAATTTTTATCATCGGGCAATAAATGTTTCTTACCAATTACATTAAAAGATGGCAGTAATAATGATCAACAAATTATGGCGCAAATTGATACAAAAAATCTTGTTTTACCGGGCACTTATTTACAAATGAAAGTCGATCCACAACAGTTAACAACAGTCGATGGTCAACAAGTGGTACAACTTACAACAAACAATCAAATTGTACCGACATCAATTTCATTGGCACAACCACAATATACCGTTCAATCAACTGAAAATATTCAACAGGCAACTGTGTCACCGGAAACACGTACAATTTTCGCGGGCGGACAAAATATAACCATTACACAGGTTTGTTTGTAAATATTGCAAATTTCTCATTTACAAGTGATTTAATTTCAAAATTTAAAATTTATTTTACAGGACCAGTTGAATGCGGATGGCAAAGTTCAATTTACAACACTACAAAATGTGGCCACACCAAATATAACATTACCGTTACCAGAAACGTCAGCAATTACGTTTCAAAGAATTAAAGTAGAACCATCGTCCGAAAAAGTTGAAACAAAACAAATTGCAAAGCCACAGGTGTTTAAATTACCAACGCTAACAAATACAACAACATCAACAACTGGCACAAATACAACGCATGTAAAAACATTAGTGCGAAAAACATCAACCAAAACAACACCAGCATCTGCAAAATTAAACAGTAAAATAAATGCCATTAAAACCGAACCATCCGATTCAAGTGCATCGAGAACAATTGTTGTAACACAAAATACAAATACATCATCAACAACGGCAAATAAATCCGATGTACCAACATGTGAAATTTGTGACAAAGTTTTCAAACGAAAAGAGCATTTGGCTCAACATGTTAAATTGCATTTAGGCCTGCGACCGTTTAAATGTGAAGAACCAAATTGTAATAAAGCATTTAGTCGAAAAGAGCATCTCATGCGACATTGTGTATCACATACTGGCAAAAAACAATTTGATTGTGATATTTGCCATAAGTTATTCTCACGAAAAGACAATCTTAACAAACACAAAAAGTATGCATTTCAATCACATATTTTGTATTTGAATAAGTTTGCGTTTGTTTTTTTCACATAATAATAATAATTTTTTCTTTCTGGCTTTCCTTAGGTCTCATGAGCAGAAGCAACAAGCACAACAGCAACATCAAACACAGCAACAAGTACAAGACTCACCAGTACAACAGACCTTGGTGTATACTGTTACTGAAGTAAACTAAGATTTCCATGACCTTTCGATAAATCGTTTATTTTAGTTTATTTGTTTTTTTTTTTTTTTGATAAAAAAACTGAACATTTTCATTCATTTTAAATCAAATCAAGTGTTGATTAGTGCCACACACGGCATTGACGGAATTGCATTCTGCACATAAGAAATCAAATGGAAAATGCAACTTTAAAATAGACAAAGCAAAGTAAAAGAATTTTCATTGATTTATGTATTGTATATTCAATTGAAATGCAGCTTATATTAAATGGCGATAATCATGCCCTTTTTGGAGGCAATCGCTCTTGCCAAATGATGTATCACAATCATGTTATATCAAAAGCAAACATCGTATCATTTATAGTAAAACGCAGAGCAGATTTTCTTCAAAAATTCAAATCTAAATCTCAAAATCGTATTTTTGTGTTTTGAATGAGATTGTTTTTTTCTATTTATCATTCATGGATTTTACAAGAAAAGAAACTAAAAACGAAAGAAAAAAAAAAAAAACAAAAAATTCTGTATTTTTGCAAAAATATTCGAATATTTGTGGCATTAATTTATATCACCGATGCATATGTAATTTAAAGAATAAAATTCTATGTAAAATGAACAAATTCACAGAAATTATTGGTGAATCTTAACATATTTGTCAATGCAGCACAGGCAAAACTAACAAACAAAACAAATAACTAAATTATAAACTAAACGTAAAAAGGTTAGAGAAATTTACATTTTAAGATAAACAAAATGATGAAGAAGTGAAAAAGGAAAAAAAACAACACACACACACACACATAGAGAGAGACACAATTAAAATTAAGATTTTCGAGGGGGTTTTTTTTCCATCGATTCCTATTCATCGTGAAGATTTCTTTTTTTTTAGTGATTTATGAACGAAAAAAAAGTAAGCAAGCATGTTTAAATTTAAGTATAATTAATATAAATCTCTCACACATTCACGTTCAATATGTTTAACATGTTCATCACCATTTTTAAATTTACAATTTAGATTCTAATATATTTAAATGAAAGACAAAAATGAAAAATAGCATGAACATATGAACTAAATGAGATAAAAAAGAAAAGAAAAAAAAAAAGAAAAAAAAAAACAAAAAAGTTAAACTATAAAGTCGGATAAAAATTTTAAATTTATTCAAAACATACAGAAATATGAAATAATTATTTCTTTATTTTATTGATTTTCAAAAAATATACGTTCCAAAAAATATATTTTTTGTTCGTTTAAACGTCTTTTCAAGATGTTTAAACACCGTGAACTCTCAGAAATTATTTGTGGTGAAAATATAACGACGAAAAGAAGAGAAAAAAAGAAAAAAATAATATCTATTGTGAAAATGAAAAAGGGAAAAAAACCTTTGAAATGTAAAATCCAGGCAAAATGTGAATCTATCGTTTTAAATTCAAATTGCCATAAAATTGGTCACAATTGTTTCTCCTCAAAATCAATACAAAACATTTTCCGACTTTTAAAATCTTTTTTTTTTTTTTTTTTTTTTCGAAGCATTCAAGAAACTAGCCAAATCAATGAAAAACATACCAATTTGATTGCAGAAATTCGCATTGATCTTAATTTATTGAAATTGTTATTTGTGTATAATTTTTTTTTTTTTTTTTTTTTTTTTGTTTTATTTGTATTTTATGTTGTGTGTATTGTATACTTTTTTTTGTTCGACAAAAATTAAACTGATAAATTAGTTGCATGAAGGAAATGTTTTTTTTTTTTCTTTTTGATACTTTTGTTTTAAATTTCTTAGAATATAAAAATTTTTCACCAATTCTTTGTGAATATAAATGTAGAATACGAACTAATGATAAAACATTGTTTCTGAACATTGCTTTTATTTCTACTGAGTCAAAAATAAAAAATAAAAAGTAAAAATTCATTTAGTTCAATATATAATACATTTTTCATTCTATTTTCAAACGCAATTTTTTCCTTTTTGATTTATATCAAGGCAAGTACTTGGAAAATTACGATTTATTATGATTTTTTTATTTTTATCAAAGACTTTTTCAAAGTCATCAAAGTATGTATTTCGATATTTCCATTCTTCTGGATAATTATATCCAGATATCGAATCGGCTGAATTTCATTTGTACGTGGGGAAACAACGAATGAAGTTAGCAAAGAATGAAGAGTAACAACAGCAACACGTCATAGCAACTGTTCACATTCATATTTCTCACATCTTTCAATCGCCTCTTTCGTTTCGTTTCGTTTCGCGCGTCATATGAACAAAAAATCGTTGCTTTTCGTCATTCTCGTACAAATGAAATTCAGCCGATATCTGGATATAAATATCCAGACGGATGAAAATATCCAAATACATGCTCTGTTTTTTTTTATTCATAATGGTAAGTATTTCATATCCTTTTGATGTTATACTGGATGATTTAGTCTTCTTAATTCACTTTAGCCAACTGAAATTTCAGGTAATATCGCACGAAAACAATTCTCATCCTAGGTCTATCACACAGCAAACATTATTTACTGTTATTAATGTTATTAAATGTATTCATTAACATTTCAAGTTGGTTTGACTGTATAAAACTGTATTTTTTCACCATAGCGATGAGTGCGTTCAATCACTGGTTTTGATCAAATAGAGTTTAATATTACATGTTGCTGTTTTCGTAAGGCTTTTGTTATTTATCTCATTCGGCTTCTCATTCCTAGCCATATTTGCTACTTTTTATGTTCGTGATGAATTCCAAGTTGTATTTTATCGTTTCGACCAAAAATGAAAAGGTATTCCAATCATTTCAATGAAGTTCATTGCGTCTAGTGTAAACTTTTCTCAATTTATTTTTGAAAATTCCAGGAAAATTATGGAATATTTGCCTTGGAATGAAAAATGTTGTGTAGGAAAGCAAAAATTTGCTTAAAAAACCCTAACAATTTCAAATAATTTTGAAAAATCCGATAAAGCTATCAAAAGCACCGACACGGACATGAAAAACACTGTCCATCCGTCGTCCATCTTCCCAAGAAGGACGATCCAAAATGATTTGGCCCGTCCTTCTCGGGAAGAAGGACGAACGGACGGACATGATGTGTCGCAAAAAAAGGGTGAGGGCTGACTAAAGTGGTACCGGTTCGTACAATGGGTGAGGGCTGACTAAGGTGGTACCGGCAGCGATGAACGATCTTGTGCGGAATGATGATCAACTCATTTTGGATCGTCCTGTTGGTTAAATATCCGATACGATGCGAAATATCTCGGATACATATCTATCCCCAATATAAGCACTGGATGCATGATTCTAGGTCATAATTGTATCAAGAAATACGCGGAAATACCAAAACATATTGTACTTGCAGCAAGGGGCATATAACGTAAGCAACAGCTCACAAATTCTTTCGAATGCGTGCAACTGTGTATACGAGACATTCACATTGCGGTTACTTTACAACTACAAAGCAATACTAAAAATCTACGAATGTCTGCGATTGTCTACGACTGTCACGAATTGTTATATTCACCTTCACTTGCATATAGTTCATAAAGGATAGCTATGCGTAAATTCTTTTGTCGGGCACACCACTTTGGTTTGTAGAAAATAGATTTATGAAAACAATTTCAAATAAATTCCTACCGTCATAAATTCCTTTATTGATAAATAAAACTTTGCCTCAAATCAAAATATACAGTGCGCGAAATAATTATAGCCGAGCTCACAGTTGATAGTTCTGTTTACATTTTTCAATCTATGTTTACGTGATTTACTTCTTTGGTAATCTGAACGTTTCACAACAATGTATAATCTTTTGTTGTGGACATTTTTGCTTTTTCCGCTTCAGATAATCGTCTACCGTGTCCCACTGTTATTCGATTGAATTTTGATTGACAACTGCGTCACATCTATTACATAACGGTAAATCACGTCTATACAGATCAAAAAATGTAAACAAAACTATCAACTGTGAGCTCGGCTAAAATTATTTCGTGCACTATAAACTTTTTCAATGCCAAAAAAAAAAATGTCTGTGAAAAAAAAGTGTAAAAAAAGCATATCTAAATAAAACGCATTGTAATGTTTTTTTTCTAACATTTTAATTCATTAATTCGAACCAACACATATTTAAGGTATATTTTTAGTTATGGTTTTTTTTCTATTCCATACTGTTGTAATTCTTTTCAATAACTATCAATTTAAGTCCAGTGTTTTCATTTTTTTTTTTTTTCTTTTTTTTTTTTTTTTTTTGTTTCAAATAAATTATTGTAACACATCCTCTCACTATTTGTCAGAATTCTTTTTTACATGCAGTATTGAACAATTCATTGATTGGCAAGTGAATGTTTCATATATTGTTTTTTTTTTTTTTTTTTCTTTTTTTCCTTTGTATCGGTTCACTAGTAGTCACTTTATAATTTTCCCTTTCAAACATATCTCAAAATCGCATATGAGAGATTCTAAACCAGTGAAACATATTCACTGCACAATCGATGTCGTCCGTTACAGAATGGAAAAACGAGCTCTGCTATTTTATATAATTTTATATATTTTCTTCTATATTGTATTTGTTTTTGTTGTTAATTTACTTTTTGTTGTTGTTGTTGTTGTTGTTCTTGTTGTTGTTGTTATTATTTTTCATCCCCATATTCATCTTCTTCTTCTTAATTAGATGTTCATTTTGAGTTGTTACACTTAGTCATAAATACAATAATTATTTTCTCCACAGATGTATTCTGTCTAAACTCATTTCCGCTTTCGCGCACACTTCATATTGTTACTAATTTGTTAAGTTTATATTTATTGGTTTAATTTTTTTGCTTTTTAAGTGAGCTTTTTTCGATTTTTAAATTTTTTTTTGTCAATAGTTTTTTTTTGTTTTTTTTTGGTTTTGTGTTTAAAATTTCATTTTTTTTTTTTGTTTTTTTTTTTTTTTTTTTTTTGTTTTTTTGTTCATATTTAGTTGCATCATTTTTCTAAATCTTGTATTCGTTTTGATTTTCTCTCTGGTGTCTTTTTGTTTAGAAAAGAGAGATAACTAAGTTTTTTTTTTTTCTTGTAATTTATATTTTTGTAATTAGATCTTTGAGATATTTAAATTATATCGATGCGATACAATGAAATGTAAAATCGCAGAGTTACATACGTTGAAACATCGAATTTGTACGCAATATACTGGCTAAATCTGCATATTAACAATTTTAACACTCTATTTGTGTGTATGTGTTTCTGTGTGTTTTGTTTGTTGTGTGTGTGTGTGTGTGTATGTGTGTTGTTCTTTGGTGATTTTCTTTTGTCTTTATTTTTTTTTTCTTTTTTTTTTTTTTTGCTTTTTTTTATTTTTTAATTTCTTGTTGTTTCTGCGGTTACTGATCGCCATTTAACTTTCGGTTGTGCTTCGTGTGATCAACGATTTTTTTTTTATATTCAATATTACAAATTGAATATTCTTCATTGTTGAAGTTTTCTATATCATTGAATCGTACATTCTATATAAATAATACTATGATCTTATACGTTCATTTATTCAGGTGTTTCTTGTTAAAATTAGATTTTCCTCATTTAAGTTATTTTCGCAAGAGATAGTCGTCTTGTAGAAATATCAACCAAATTTTTTTTTTTTTTTTTTGCTGTTAGAGCTTAACAATTTTGTTGAAGGTTGATGAAAATATTCAAAAGAAAAAAAAAAGAAAAAAAAAACAAAAAATAAAATAAAATGATGAAAATCAAACGAAAACGAATAAAAAAAGGAGAAAATTTTCATAAACAAGAAGCTATCATCATTTTAGATATAAAATCGCTGTTTTAAATATAGATATTTATTATAATACCCTCCAAATAATCTTATTTTACGATTAATTGTTTTGTATCTTTTAAATATATAGCTCTTCTATTCAATTATTAATTTTATTAAACTATAATAATATTTCAACATATCATTTCTCCCATTAATAAGCTACAATTCTACACTTCATTTACCGAGACCAAGCACATAAATTATATTGAAAACAAAAATCACGACTATATTTTAAAAAATTACATATTTGGTACGATAATTGCAATCTCAATCTCAATCCTTTTTTTTTTTTTTTTTTTTTTTTGTTCACCTTGTTGTTCAAGCTAAACAAATGAAACAAACCGCAAACCGTGTTCATTCGCTTATTCATCGATTATAGAATAGGATGAGAATTATATAACTCTAAATCGCATTCAAATAAAAACAAATTATGCTTTTTGGTGCCATTTGTTGTTATTGTTATTTGGGGTTAGAAAAGTCGATATTGATTTATGAAATGAGTGCAAATTGTCCTATGTATTTTTTTTATTTGTTTTGTTTTTTTTTTTTTTTTTGGTTTGTTTATAGCACTGACATGTGTATTTTTCTAAGTGTTTCAATCGATGCATGCATAATGTAAGAATGTGTACGACCGATCAAAATGATTTACTTTGACATTTGTGGTGTACAAAGTATCAATGATTGACCGGTTTCATTTGTTTCTATGTGTTTTTTTTTTTTTTTTTGTTTTTTTTTTTCATTTTCATTTTTGAATCAGTATTAATAAACTTCACATTTGTCAACAATATTAGATATCGAAACGTATGATTATGGTTTCGTTAGGCGTTTGCGTTTGTTTTTACTCTCTTTGTTTTCTTTGTTTATTTTATTTTATTTGTTGTGTTCATATTTAATTAAATATAAACGAAATGTCCTATACTCATCAGATTTACAAATTTCTAACTTAAGCGAAATTATTGGAATTTTCCCAATTATTTAAGAAATTCCATAGAAATGTGCTTGCTGGTGTATTTAACGCTTTTGTGCGCTGTTTAGATGAGTGAAATATGAGGTTGGAGTTGGTAATATAGTTGCCGAGTACATTTGGTTTTGTATGTTAAAACGGACCGTATTTCAAACATATTACCGCCGCTTCATAAACATTAGAAATCCCATCTGCATTTCATTTTTTTGTTTTTTATTTTTTGTTTTTTTATTTATCTTATTGGCATTTCAGTTTGTATTATTCTTGCTCTATGTCTATGTTTCTTAATGATAATTTGCTGCTTTTTGGGTCACGAAGTTATTCGAAGTTTTTTTTTTTTTTTTTCTTTTTCTTTTTTGCTCATTTAGAAATAAAAATCTTTTCTTTAACAATAAATTACAATTTTACTGTACATTTGCTATTTTTATGTTGTTTTAATTTATTTTTCATCAGTATTTGTTCAATTATTGAAATAACATCTTAATTAAAATTTACTATGTGCGTTAAATAGTATTTGGTTGTTGACCATCATTTGCTCTCTTTTCTTCTTCTTCTTTTTTCGCTCGTTTTTGTCATAGTTTTTGTCTTTTTGTTTTTCCTCAAAACTATGGTTTTGTATGCGTTTGGGATTTTTTTTTTTTTTTTGTTAATTTATTTTTTAATATCATGACTGTATGTTCTTTTGCATTTTTTTTTTTTTTTTTGGTTTTTTTTTCACTTTGATCGAAGTCCAAAAAAAATGTTCCGGTTGATTTAATATTTTAGTAGACAAAAGACCATGATTCAAATGTGTTTTGACTAATTCTACGACAAATATAAAATACTTGTAAATAAAAAATAAATTAGCTAACATCGACCGCGCCTACGCTTTCGTCAGAAACTAATTCAAATTAGAAAACAGGAAACTATTGTTTATGTTAGTGTGTTATTAATTTGTGTATCATTTCTTTGTCCAATATGTTTGCACCAATAATTTCAGTCATAAATTTTATAATGTGAGATATTTGCAGTGTGAATCCTCTCATTTGTTTAACTTTTCTTTTTATTTTATTTTATTTTATCTTTTTTTTTTTTTTTTTATTAATTTCATTGGATGGCGCTTAGTTTTTCTTACGTTTCTAAATAAAAATATATTTATGTCGCATGATTACAAAATCAAAAAACGACAACCAAAATATCAGTATTCAACGAAATACAAGCTAGCAAAGTTCAAATATCAATAATGCCCATGAAAAAACTTCTATGCAAAGCATAAAACCGAAAAAAAAAATTCTATAAAATATATTGTTTTTAACTTTTCATAGGCGTACAATATTATCTTATCTCTTGCGGTTTTTTTTCTTCTTCTTCTTATTATTTTTTTTTTTCTTTTTAAAAAAAATTGTATTAAATGAATTTTCCCACTTCAGATATTTGAACAAAATACCAAATCTGATTTGGTGGTTGTTTGATTTTCGATCATTTCGCCAAAACATTTATCATTTTTTCGCCTATGCAATTTAATCTGTTTTGAATTGCTTTCGATACAAATTTCTAGAACTGTTTTTTTAATGGATCTAATTACCATCTTATTTATTCATCTTTATTTATCTTTTTGTTTGTTTGTTTATTTATTTGTTTGTTTGGTTCTTTTAATTCCAATTTACTATGATTAAAATGTTAATGAATTCGAATTGGTGTCATGCGATTTGTAATGCCATTTAATGTAATGATAATAAATAAGACGAAAAGAAATTTAAAAACATTAAACACATCTTAAATCCAATTAAATCAATATCAGCAGCCACTGCTTATTTGCAAAGTTCATATTTAAGATTGATCGTTAAAAAAAATGACTCGAAAATATTATTTAGTTGTTGTTGATGTTGGTGTGTTTAAGGAACATTATTTTGAAAACTTTTGTTTTGTGTTATTCTCCTCTAATGTAGCAAACTGTATTGATTTAACAATTCATCCTTTCTCCATTTTCTTCTTTTTTTAGCTTTGTTTTATTTTGTAATCACTGTTATGATGCAACGTTATAATCTTTGACGCGATACCAAAAACCAAAAAAAAAAAAAAAAAATAAAAAATAATAAATAAATAAAATAGTTTCACATGGATTTCGTTTGTTTCATTTTTAACTTTCTCAGTTCATCCTATATTTAAATTCAGGCAACTATATATGTTAACTAATTTTATTCAATGAGATATATTATTCAATGACATTTTCATTTTGCAAAAGAATTTGAATTTTGCAAATTAATAAGCAATTTGGTTTTATGTACTTTTCCAATTGGTATGAGTATTAAAATAGTATTCGTGGAGATAATCTGTAGATGAAAAAAGTATTTTCATATTAGATAGGGAGGTTTGATGAAATTTTTTTTTTTTTGAAAATAAATACTAGAACATGATGGCAATCAAACAGAATAAAATGAATTAAGTATAATTTGACTGTTGTGAACTACCACAAGTTAAAATAGTTAAAAATTCCACACATTTTTTTTCAAAAAAATAAAAACGGAAAAAAACTGTTGGTAAAGTACTTTAAATGAAAAAAAAAAAACAAAGTTCAAACTGAACGCTCAACAAATTTATAGACATTTTTTTTTCAAGCATTTATATTGAAATGCATATCGTTTGATTGTTGGTCTTATCAAACTTAATTTATATTGAGAAAAAAAAAAATTGAATTATTTGCAGAATTTGTTTGTGTACAAATAGATAATTGATAGAAATATATAATCAATGGAAATTTCCATTGAATATTTTTCCGTTGTTTTTTTTTTTTTCAAAATCTATTTGCATTCAATTTGATTTATTTTGATTGCATATTCAACTCTCAACGATTTGTATCTTTATCAGAGATGGGAATTTGGTTCTTGGTTAATTGGCGATAGACAAAAATCAAATTACAATCAAAATCATTATATATATATATATATATATATATATTCAAATATAAAAGAATGTTTGCTTAGAAAAGGAGTAAAAATCATTGTGTGTTTGTGTATTTTTCTTGTTAATTTAATAATTATGCATATTTCATTTTTTGTTTTTTGTTTTTTTTTTTCTTTCAATTAATTTTTTACTGTCATTCTCTTCTTTCCATTGATTATTTTTTATCATTTGTGATTAAGCCTAATTCATTTAAATTATATTTGTTACATATGTGTAACCTAATTTTCATTTTTGACTTTTGTCAAATATAATTCGTCATTCATTAAATACTAAATAAACAAATACATATACAATTGTTTTCGGTTGGACAATAGAATGAAAAAATTTATAAATTACATCAATAATCTTTTCCGATAGAAAAGACAAATATAATGTATAATTTACGCTCATCGTAGTGTTGCCGTTCACACCATTCATTCCGTGGAAATTTCGAAACAGCTGGCTTAAATTTTGACGCTCTGCCATAAGGCCAAATATTGTTACACAATAGTTTTCATTTTTAACGAACTTTATGCAACGGCATAATCAAAAATATAAACCTTGCTATGATAAAGAAAAAAACAAATAACAAAAAACAAAAAAACGATCGTGGCTATGGAAGGACACAATTTTATTAATTCCATATCATAAATGACTGGATGAAGTAATAACATAAAAATATGTCCATGCACAGGATCATGGTATTTTGCATTTTTTTTTTCATTAAAAATGGTTTTGCACATTCAAATGTTTTTGCACTTTTCGTTCAGCCGTGCATTTGTTTATTTTGTATTCAAAAAAAAAAAAAAAAAAAAAAAAAAAAAAAAGAAAAAAAAACTTGTGCCGTTTGGAATGTTTTTCAATGAGGTCACACATGCATTTCAGTTGAGAGAGAGAGAAAAACAGCCACAAATGTTACAGTCAATTTGAAATAAATGAGCGCATAGTAGCCAGTTTTTTAACTTTTGCCAAACACAAATTTGTGCTCTTCAAATAGTAATGAAATAAGTAAGTATTTTTCTTTCGTTAAATAAGTCTATTCTTTTCAATAAACAATTTTTGAAGTTTTGTCACTGTCCCCGTGATCCATGTAAGCGATCCACTATAGAAATAAATGAAGGAGAAAACTGTAAGTTTTACGTACGCAATAAAAAAAAAAAAAACAATTGAAGTTGTTACCTTTGAAAAATGGATATGTTAGCAAAGATGTTGAATTTAATGTTGTAGGCCGAGATTGCACTTTAAATATCATCTTGATAATCTGATAATCTGTTAACCTGTTATGAATAAAAGTTTAACCATTTTTTAATATGTTGTAATAATGGTATTTTTCGTTTTTTTTTTTATTTTGTAATCTTATGGATTTATGTTTTTGCTTACTTGTTAAACAACTTCGATGCTGCAATTGGTTGGGACGTTTGATGTTCAAAGTCAATAAATCGAATTAACAATGAAATAATATCTATTTATTTGCCTTCGAAATATTTGACGTAAAAATGACATTCAATTGATTGAAGGACCATTTATCATATTAAGAAATTCTAATAATCTAGTATGCGCTATTGATGTGAACGGCTCAAATACATTTTTATCAAATTTTGTTTCTATTTTTTTTTTGTTCTGATTTCATTTAAATAGATATATTTGAATTGTATTCTGAATGAACAGACCGTTAGTTTGTTTTTTTAATTATTTATGATTCTGAAACAATATTTATAGCCGAATTGAATCGGCATATCATTGGATTTGTTACTGAATAAATCCATTTAATGTAATATCAAATCATGTTTACATAGCATGTTTATCATTAATTGAGTTTGTGTGTTAAGTGAAAAAAAAAAAGTGGTAACAGAATGCAATTTTAAGAGATTTAATGTTTGCTTGTGTTCAATAAATAGGCTTCAAAGATTGAAAATTCAATGAAATTGAGTGATTTTTTTTTTTTTTGGCAGTTATAATAACTATCGCTGATAATTGTATTTTTTTCATTTCATTGATTGAATTGCAATTATAAATTAATCATTGATGTTATGTGGTAATTCTCTCAATTTTTAACAGTTTATCCCATGTGATGTTGACTGGTTAATAAATTTAGTCATGTAAAGTTGATTAAATTCCCTGTTTGTTATGTGACAGTCTAATAAAATCATTTTTCTTTCAAATTAACATGGATATTCATAATTGTTTTCTTCCAATGATGGTTTTTTGTTTTTGTAGAATAATATTCAATAAATTTGTATCATTTGTTTGTTTTTTTTTTTTTTTTTTTTTTTTTGTCTGACCAAAAATTTATTTCACAAAACATTGTTTCCGCATACACAAAATGTGTTTAATTTTTCACTAATTGTGCATAATAATATTTCAACAATCAACAAATAATAGGCATATTTCCGTTTATGTTAATTAGTAGCTATGAGTTCACGTGATAATTTGTATGAGCGCATTTGTGTGGCATGAACATTCATTTGTTAGTGTAACATTACTACATAAATTTAAATGAAAATCTGTATACAATGTTTGTAGTAAATATATTGCGATATTCTTAATTGAGGTCAATGGAGGAGGTGGATGTAACTACAGTTAAGTTTCTTCGCAGAATCCATATGTCGCTCCAAATATCTGATAATTTTGTTGATATTTTAATTATATTTGAATATTACAATATATTCATTACAACATATACTCCAGAATGCAATTGAATGCTTTTGTGGCAGCCATTCTCTCCGTGCATACAATCAAATTTAATTGATTGTATGCCTGTGTGTGTGTGTGTGTGTGTATGTGTTTTATTTATCTTCGTCCATACAACATTGATTTATATTCATTTTATAAAATCTACCAAAACATAGTAAGTATTTAACTATTTGTAGTTTCACTTTATTTTTTAATTAAATTATTATTATCGTCTCGTCTTTTAGAGAGTTCAACAAGAACTTTGTTTTTCGCTAGATTTTTTTTTTTTTTGTTTTTGTTTTTGTTTGCACATTTTTGTTCAGCTAAATAGAATGGCGATTATTATTATTATTACTTTTTTTTTTTTTTTTGCTAAATGGTTCGCCAAATGGAAAAGACAATTTGGTGAACAATAATATTTAATTGAAATTCATATAAAATCAAAAAAAAAAAAAAAAAAAAAAAAAATAAAAACGAAATGAAGCACATTTTCATCACGGAAATTTGTCGAATGTTATGTTGAAGATTTCAAATTGTATTGTTTTATGTTATTTGTTTGGTATTTTCTTATGTAAACTGCCAGCAGCTTACTTAATTTTTATTTGACAATCATATATTTTGTTTGTGTCAATTTTGTGATCATTTGGTGAATTCTTACTATGCATTCCATTTCTTTTTGCAACGCATTTCAATTATTCTTTTCCCCTTTAATTCTTTGTATGAGATTCTATTATTATTTAAACGAACGAAGAAAATTCCAAACGAAGCGATTTTCTTTGAGGAGCTGATGTAGTTGACTTGATTTTTGTTGTTTTTTTTTTTTTTGTTTTTTTTTTTCATTTTAACACGTTTCTTCTTAATCTTTACTATCAAGAGGTCATTTTAACCAAGAAAAAAAAGAAAAATATAAAAAAAAGAAGAAGAAAAACACAAAGATCGGTTCAATTTATCTTTGAAAAATACGCGTTAGTTTTGTCTCTTTTTGTAAATTTTTTTTTTTTTTTTTTGTTCTCCTGTTTTTTCTTCATCAAATATTAACATTTAGAACAGAGGCGAGTACAACTGGAATATCACTCGACAATTCCGAGCAAAATACCGATTACACTTGCTCCTGAGATTAGATCATTATTATTATTCAATATTAATATTAATACCCGCAAAATTATCATATTCTTAGTTTATTTGATCAAATTGAATCGAATCGAGTTGTTTTTTTTTGTTTGTGTGTATGTGTGTGTGTGTCTTCTTCCAGTTTGTTATTATCCATTATACCATTTACCGGTATCTTGATTTTCAATGGTGGTGTGTTATTGTTTGAGAAAAAATTGGCGTTATTTGTTTGTTTTTATGTTTTTTTCGTGCATTTTTTTTTTTTTTTTTCATTCTTAATGCTTTCCATTTGTTAACGAATAACTCCTGCACTAACTTCAATTTTTTTGTTGTTTTAAATTTTAATACGTTAATCGATTTGGACATATTAATTTTTCGTTTCATTTTTGTTGTTGTGAGAATTGAGTTTTCTCTCCAAATATTGTTTATTTACTAAAAAAATATTTATTTTGTTTGTTTTTTTTTTTTTAACTTTTTTTATTTCTTGTTATTTCTATGCTGTGTTGTTGTATCTTGTTCTAGTCCATTTTGTGTGCTTAAAATACACTAAAAATCAACCAATAAAAATATATGTTATCATTACTAGAGAAAATGCTGTACAAAAAAAAAGTTCTATATAAGTTGTATTTTCATTACACTGTGGATTTGTTGTTGTTGTTGTTGTTGTTATATTCTTTTTTGTCTTTGCCGTTTTATGTTGTTCCATTTGTTTGACGTTGAATCTCTTTGACGGTTATTGTGGATGTGTCTTTTTGAATGTGTGTCTGTCTCTCTCTGTGTGTGTGTGTGTGTTTTTTTGTGTGATTGTATATATATATATATGAATGTATGTATTGTAATTAATGTTTTTTGTTTTTTCCTTTTTATTTTAGAAGTTCCAGTTTTGATATGAAAGGTTTTCTACGGAGGAAATTTTCGATCACTTTAATGAGCCTAGTATTAAAATACCTATGTAATTTAATGTGCGGTATATGTGAAAATGTACCCTTGTCTTGATTAGAGATTATTTTCCCAAAATGGGATAAGGGGGAGTAGTGGGTAAGAGAGATTTTAAATTTTTTTTTTTTTTCTTCTTTTTTTTCATTTTGCTAAAATTGGAAACGTCAATAAAATGAAATTTTATTTGTGACTGATTTTCGGAGGATCATTTTATACTTTTTAATTAAGTGTATGTGTGATGTTTTCTTATTTTGGCACTGAATTTGAAAAATTTCGATAACATTTATAATGATGCAGTAATTCAGCGTATGGAACAATAAATTGAGTAGATTGATTTGTTTGATTTTTTTTTTTCTTTTTTGTTCTTTTTCAATTTGTATTCAATTAGATCCATTCAATTGTGTGGTGATTGTTAGAAAAATAAATGCGTTAAATAGCATGGCATATAAGTGTTTCAATGTTAATATTTAATAAATAGCCAAAAAAGAATGAAGTTTTAGTGGCATTTTTTGTTTGTCGAGAAGAAAATCAAATCAAATTGTACATTTTGTTGGACATATTAATTTGTTTTTAAATCAAAATCAGTTGTCGTAATGAATTAATCACAATCCAACTATTTATGAAATAGGTGGGCTATATAATAATCACACAATATGGTTGATAACAATCCTTACACGGATTGTTTCATTTGATGCATTAAATTTTAGTTGCAGTGAATTTTAGTTGCAGTGAATTAAAGATGTGTCATTAAAAACCGATTGTTTTTTTTCAAGAGTGTTATGACGTACAATTGTATGAAATATTCACAAATAAATTTTGCTTTATAAGCAACAATTGATATTAAATGCACTTGTACCATTCCCGATTTGTATTTAGCAGAAAAACCAAGCCATAAAGGCTTTATTGCTGAAGAAATTTTGACATTATACATTAGAATTCAAATAAAAACTAAACAATGATAATAATTATGAAATTTGATAAATAAATATGCAGCATGCACACATTTGTTTTTTTGTTTTTCTCAAGACAAGAATTAACATTAAATTGATGAGCAATAATTTGATAGAATTAGTTATCGCTAAATATGATCACATTATAAAATTTACCGGTAAGTTATTTCAATTGGGGTAACTGTTTTGCATCGTGTTATTTAAAATACAGAAATAATAATTATCCGAGTGAGCATGAAAAATAATCATTATATATGCAATGGAAATTCAATTGCAACGTATAAGAAAGCATTGAATCTATTGAGTGGCGAAATTAAAAGTTTAAATTATTAAACGTTTATGTTTTATACGCAATGTTTAGACCGCTATTATATACAATGACAAGTTAGAAATTTTGTAAATTTCACTAAATACAAATTTATCATCCTTTTAGCACATTTGTATTTAGTAAAAATTACTAAATACAGGCCAAAATTTTATAAATTCAACGTATTGGTGAGATAGATAAGGAATATCCTGACAAACTGAAGAATGAGAGAAGTGAGCAAATAAATCAAATTCAATGGGAGAAAGAAGTTAGGTGTGGCTGACGATTTGCTTGGCTTTGAATTCAAGGTGTCAATAATTTTATTCTTATTTTGCTAATCGTTCAAAGAAGACTCGGTTCAAATATTGATAAAGACCCTAGATCTTGACCCAGAACTCAGTTGTTTTGTTTATTTCATTTTTTGTTTTCTTTCTTTTTTTGAAAAATTCTGTTTTTATTTGAGTGATCGATCAACAAATATACGTTTTCGAATTTCTCATTTGGATGCATCACAATTTTTTTTTTTTTTTTTTTTTTTTTTTTTTTGAGTCTTCGATGTTAGATTTATTTATTAACAACATGGTACTATTTATGTTTTCAATATTTCGATAAAATGATTTAAATGACACACATAAAATCAACTGCCAATGCAATTAAATTTATGCTAAATCATGAGTATTTGACTGAAGAAAATTGCATGGTGCGCCCAAAAGAGTTGTGCATATTTCTCTTAAATTTATTTCCGTAGATAGGCAATATGAATTGCCATTTATTGCGTCCATTAGTTCGTAATTGTTTGCTCGTGTTCATTTTTGTCGGTTTTCTTGTTGTTTATATTTTTCTGTTCGTTTAATTTTTTAATTTGTTTTTATTTTGGCTTTGGTTTCAATATGTCTATCTGTATATAATTAGAATAATAATAGTAGAATCTATTGTATTTCTATTTAATTAATCTATTTTGTGCTTCGTCATTCATGTTTGCTTCAGATGTTATATTTGCTGTTTGTCTTCTTCTTCTTCTTCTTTTTTTCTTCTTTTAATTTCACTTTTAATATGCTTTTAATGGTTAAATTTTCTTTTCTGTTTGAAATTTTAACTATTTATATAAATAGTATGTTTACCTATTTTTAATATTTTTTTTTTTGTTTTGTTTTGTTTTTATTGGCAGTTTGTATTATTTTAATGAAAATGTTAGTTTTCCTTGTTTGGATTAAAATAATTATTTGTTTTAATATTTTCTTGTCGGTTACTCATTTTAAATGCTCGATATCGATGTTGTTGTTGTTGTTGTTGTTGTTCGTGTCTTTATGGATGTGTTCTTCTGTTGGCGTTTGTGTGCTTGAAATTTTCATAATTAAAATGCTCTTGATCTTGATCTTGATCTTGATTGTATTTCAATTATTCTCATTCCTCTCAATTTAAAATAAAATAATAAAATAAAATGAAAAAATGGTATTTGCTTGAATAAATTAATTTCAAAATTGAATAATTTATATTCTACAAATATTCGAAATAATTCATGTATATAATAAACCATTGTATTGAACAATTTTTGTTGTCCAATTGTGTTTATCTTAAAAACTGAATAAATTTTTATTCATTTTAACAATCAACATAATAGCATAGAATCGTATTAATTTGATTTATTTGTTGTTGTTGTTGTTGTTGTTGTTTGGTGATAAGAGCATTTGGAATAATCTATTCAGTTGTTCGTTCGATTTTTTTGGGGGATTTGTTCGCTAACAAGTGAACATATTTTTATTCATATATGTTCAATATAATTTAATTTCATATTAATTTGTATGACATCCATAAAAGAAAATATCACCGATAGTTGTTGTTTGTTTTTATTTTTGTTCATGTTAATCATTGCTAATACTGAAATACAACAATAAAAAAAAAAAAAAAAAATGTTCACATTTGTTACTCAAGTCATTCCACAATGAACAGAGAGTATTTACGCAGAATTAGACTGCGAGGCATGCATATCTACGGCAAATTGCTGTAGTTGTTTAAAATTGTATTTGTACAAAAAAAAAAAAAAAAAAAAAGAAAAAAAAAATATTTGTTTTTCCAACAATATATATTCTTCCTTCATGAGAGCGTCAAAGAGAACAAAGATGGGAATGCACGTTGTTAGAAAAGTGCTGTTAACAGTAAACTTCTGATTCGATGCTACTTCTGCTATTAATGCCGGACGAAACTAATGAACGTATCTGATTTCTAAATTCAAACAGAATGTATACAAAAAAAATTCCATTTTTTTTTTTTTTTTTTTTTTTTTCTTCTCACGATTAATTAGTTTTCATTTCTCTTCAAACATCTAAATACACTTAAACATTATTCCTTTTTTTTTTATCTTAAATCATTTTGGTTTGTAATTCTTTGTGTGTATGTGTGTGTGTGTATGTGTTAATTCTTTCCCTTTTTTAAAAAAAAAAAAAAAATTTGTCCACATAAGTCATCAAATATTCTTTTACTCGTTTAGGACATTACTTTTTGTAATGCAAAAAAGTTTGTATACTTTTAACGCAGTAAATACTTCATTCTCTAATTTTTTTTTTAATATGTTCCTTAACTATTTGCAATAGATCTTTACTTCGGTAAATTCATTTGTCATTTATTTGACCCTTTTTACGTTATTTAAACGTAATTATCTAAAAAAAAAAAACAAACAAATAAAAACATTGTTCTTTCTGATGTAAAAAAAAAAAATCAAGAAAACACATTACTTCTATGTTAACAATTTAAACAATTTCACGGTACATTGTCGTTTTTGTATATTTGTATAATCGATAAAATTAAATGCATTTGAAGAGAACATAAATGAAAAAAAAAAAACAAAAACATGAAACGAATTATTTTGGGGGGGGGGGGGGGGGAATAAATCAATTAGTTAACTTATTATTGATTTAGAAATCAATATAAAATAATCTAATTGTTAGAAGAATATATAATATGATTTGGACACACGCTTACAAGTTAATTAACATTTTTACACCTCACCTAAAACATAAATAAATAGTTATTTTATAATTTTATTTTCCCTTCTCTTGCTTCAGCTCTCTAGAATATTGTTGTTGTTGTTGTTGTTGTTGTTTTTTGTTATTTTTTGCATTTTTTCTTTTTTTTTTCTTTCATCTCATTTCATTTCATTCGTCAAAAATAATATAGTTTTTAATTCAAATTCCATGTGCATTTTAAGTTTCATACCACTTATCAATCTACATGTTAATCGTTCAACTAATGTAATGTTATGTGTGTTTGAACGTTTACATTTTTGTTTGTTTTTTTTTTCATTTTTTTTTTTTGTTTGTTTTTTTTTTGTCTTTTTGTTGTGCAACTTCTATAAATATTATGCCGCTCTTTTATCATTCATCGGCAATAAATTATTGCCAATAGAATCAGTGTGCCATCAATACAAACTCTGTGTGCGTTGTCTAAGATAAATGTTTTGAAATCAGAGTTTATTGAATTGATGGACTTGGTTACTCGCTTTCCGAATAAATATCAAATTAAAAAAAAAATTAAAATCGAACATAAAATTGAAATGTTCTACGTCCAAATTTTTATTGAACCTAATAAAATGTATGTGAATGTGTGTGTGTGTGTGTGTTTCTTTTTGCTTTATAATTCTTCCTTTTTCATTTTGTAGAAATCGTTTTTAAACATATTTTTATTTTTATTTTTTTTGTTAGCTTTCATTTGTCTACTTATGAATTTAATTAAATACTTATTTGATGTAATTAAATTAATTATATCAACAGCAATTGTTATCTCATTTTTTTTTTATCTCTCTTTATCTCGCTTTCTCTTCTCCATTTCTTTATCATGTAAAAAAATTGACGGAATAATTATGATTTAAAATGATGTTTTACTTCTTCTTCTTCTTCTTCTTCTTCTTTTTTTTTGTTTTTTTTTTTTTTTGTTTTTTTGTTTCTCAATACTTTGGTTTAACTTTAAAAAATATATCATTTGAATGTTGTTTTCATCATGTTCAAAGGACTCATTAGCATTATTTTCACCGAGTGACATTCATTCCATTTGTCCTAATCGTTTTGAATTAATTTTTATTTGTTTGTTATCAATCTCTACGGTTTGTTTTTTTATTGAATCAAATTGTAGAAAACAATAAATCGATAGAGAAATGAGAAGAACTCAATTCGACTGATTGATTTGATACATTTCGTGTGCAGACATTATGTAACGCTTTTCTGGTGTAAATTGGTTTATTGTTATGATTTGTATATATATATATCGTTATGTTTTCTGTTTTGAGTGTGTTTGTGTGTGTATTTGTGTCTCTTTGTGTGTGTATTTTCTTTTTTGTTTTGTTTTTTTTTTTTTTTCTTTTAGGTTCAACAATGGAAATCAACGATCAAAGAACATCGTTGATGTGCATTCCTTTATGCGATTCGAGCGTTTCGAATACGACGAATGTATGGCTGCAAAATGTATGGGGGCCTGTATGTTTTGTCTTATTAAATGTTCATTCCTATGTGTTCGATTATTATCAAACTAATCATTCAAAATTATAATTGCAAATGTTTATTATTCCATTTTTTTTTTCCTTTTTGTTTTGCCCTTTTTCCCTTTGTAATTATCATAATTTTATTCTGCTTTAAGAATTTTCCCAAACGAAAAATGCCTAAAGATCAACTATTTTTAATTGTCGCTTTGTATTGCGATCAATGCCAAACATTCATTTCTTCTTTTTTCACGTTTTTCTTTTTTTTTTTTTTTTGCATAACGAATGCATTTGCTTATGTCATTTCAACTTGTTTTATTTGCATTTTTTCTATTTAATTTTTTGGGTTCATCAATTTTCAGTATGTTAGAAAATGGTAGTCAATTTGGTCTTTTTGTGATGTTTGTTGGGTTTTTTTTTTTTTGTTTTTTTATGGATTTTGCTCATCTTGATCCTTTACACACAGTATCATTCATTACTTGTTTTTAATTTCATTTTCGGTTTTTATCATTTTGTGTTTCATGTTTCATGTTCATCAACACAAATGTTTGTATGATTAATTCATGGATTTTGTTTTCTTCTCGCTCTCTCGCTCTCTTCCTCTTTGTATTTTTACTTTCATTTCAATTTGTTATGTTAATGCTCCTCCAAATACATTTTATTTATTATTGTTATTGTTTCTATATTATCATTTATTTTTTATTTTTTTTTTTTATTTTATGTTAATAATTTTTGTTTACTATCATTAAAACTAGAATCCGGCAAATTTGAATCAAAATATGGTGCAGCCCATGCAGCAATATAATTGTTCGTTTCATATTCATCTTAAATGCGTCAATGTTGTTTTATGCGTCAACAGGATCCATTATATTGTCCAAATTTGTAAATGTAACAAAATGTTTTATCAGCTTGATGGGAAAAGCATTTGTTAATATACATATATTAATGTATGTGCTTATATATGGCGTCAAACTTGGTTCATCTCAAATGTAACGCAAATAATTGAGAAGAAAAAGAAACAAAAAAAAAAAAAAAACTAAAAGAAATAATTTCAAATAAATTCAGCCTGATTTTAATCTTTAACTTTTGAAAAACAAAGACAAAAATAATTAAATAAATAAAAACTAAAAAATTTTTCAATTATTATTAGCTTTAAGTTCGAGCGCTGGACTGAAGCTTCCTTGACAATCGGTGGCGATTTTTGTTTTTCGATTTATGCGTATTTAGTTTGATGATTAAGTTGTTAAAATTCTTGTCGATTGCAAGCTGAAATGGTTTTTTTTTTGTCTACTTTGATACGATGAGGCATACGATTTTGTATGGAAATAAAATCAATGATTGCGGTTATACAGCAGCGTAGAATAAATTGCCGAAGCAAAGTTTTTTTTTGTTTCTTTTTGTTTGTTTGTTTATAGAACGTCCGAATAATTCGTAGTTAATTAAAAAAAAAAAAAAAAAAAAAACTTTGCAAAAGGACAAATTGAATGTGTATTCACACACAATATCGGTAATAAGAGTGCGTTTAGCGTCAAATGAGAGTTGTTTTTTTTTCTGTGTTCCATAAACAATGGCACAAGCGTCTTGATGTTTCAAATTAATTTAAACTTTTTTTCAATTTTTATTTCCTAGAATTTTTTCAACGTGTTTTATTGTGACGAAATTTATTCACGTGCTTTCTGCAATCAATGATGTTGTTACTTCTATGGGCATTGATGTTGTTGTTGATTCATTACTATCCGATTCATATCCATCCGCAAGGTATGGAATTTCACATTTTGATGTTGTTAATGAAAGACTCGGCACCAATTGACACGTTTGTGGTGGTATTTCCAATTTTGTCACACTAGAGCTTTCATATTGTTGTTTAAGCTCTTCTGTTATATCAACCGGTATATTTTGGTTGTGTTGAATTTCTGTTGGATTATCTGTTGGACTAGGTTCAATTTGGTCACAATAAGCAGAAATGCCTATATATACTTTGAATGGATCATGATATTCGTAACAACAGTTATCAGGACCATTATTTGATTTCGCCAATTGTTCACCAGTTTCGGGAATATTTGGATCTGAAATGATATTAATGTATTACTGTAGGGATTGACGCAAAAAAAATTTCAAAAAAAGTCTCTTTCTGCAAAAGAGACAAAAAAAAAAGAAAAAAAAAAAGAAAAAAAAAAATGAAAAAATCGTATAAACACTTACCATTACAAAGGAATGTTGGTTCGCCTGCATATTGTGTGTTGTATCCAGGCGATCTATCACCAGGCAGTAAATACGGACAATGTTCTTCAACGGTTTGGCAAATTTTCAGACATGGTCTTATCCTTTTTCGCCGCTTCTGTTCAATACTTTTTCTTTTTGACCTTAAGAATGTTTAATAAAAAAACGAAAAACAAAAACAATTAAAAACAAAAATAAATTATACTTATCGATAAACACTCAAAATGCAATTATTATTAATTTTTACTATTTAGATCTATATTGATTCGGTAATTGTGGATAATGAAAAACGTACCTGTTTAGTATTTTGAATACAACAGGATCATCAGACACCAAACCAACCTGAGTTTTTTCATCACCTTCATCGGTCAGCGATGAATGT
This sequence comes from Resseliella maxima, assembly GCA_029041755.1. Classification (NCBI taxonomy): domain Eukaryota; kingdom Metazoa; phylum Arthropoda; class Insecta; order Diptera; family Cecidomyiidae; genus Resseliella; species Resseliella maxima. The sequence goes on along the minus strand of JAQOWM010000013.1, from coordinate 2,189,123 downwards.
AGACTTTTTATATTGGGTTCATTATTATTATTAACATTATTATTATAATTAATATTATTGTTATTGTTATTATTGTTGGTATTCTCATTATTTTCCTCGTTTCGACTCTGCCTGATATCGATTGGTTCAGCAAAATATGGAATTAATGTGCTACAAACCCATCTGCGATATGCCGCCTATAATTTTAAAAGAAAAAAATTCAAAGGAAAAAACCAAATGAATAAAAAATTATCTAGTCGAGCACTGTTCTATTTATCCAAAAACTACGTCACACACACTCTCAATTTCTCTCTCTCACTCTCTCTATCTCTCTCTCTCTCTCTCTCTCTCTCTCTCTCTCTCTCTCTCTCTCTCTCTCTCTCTCTCTCTCTCTTCTTCTTCTTCTTCTTCTTCTTCTTCTTCTTCTCCTTCTCCTTCTTCTTCTTCTTCTTCTTCTTCTTCTTCTTCTTCTTCTTCTTCTTCTTCTTCTTCTTCTTCTTCTTCTTCTTCTTTCTTCTTCTTCTTCTTCTTCTTCTTCTTCTTCTTCTTCTTCTTCTTCTTCTTCTTCTTCTTCTTCTTCTTCTTCTTCTTCTTCTTCTTCTTCTTCTTCTTCTTCTTCTTCTTCTTCTTCTTCTTCTTCTTCTTCATAAAATTTTTATAATCGCGAAAATCACATAAAATCCGACAAAATGCCAGATATCGAAAGAAAACTTGCAATAAAATGTGAATGAAACCCTTAGTTTCCTCTATGATATATGATATTAAGAGTATGATTTTAATATGACATGACCAATAATTGCAAAAAGATATTTTTTTTTTTGTGTTGTATTTGGTGTTAAAATGTGATTATTAATGGGCAATAAATAAAACGCAAAAAAGAAATATGATTTTTATTCTGAAAGATCTGAATTTCATTCATAAATTTTGATGCTTTCGAAATGTACAAATGGAAATGTGTAAAAAGAATTAAAAGAAGAAAAGCAAAGGTAAGCCCCAGGTAATGTTTATTTAAAAATGAAAAGAAAAACGAATGAAAATTATTCTTGGAAAAACAATGTTAATTACCTTACAATCACCGCAACCATGTTTTATCGAATAAACCTGCCTACAATCATATCTAAATAGAATTTCATTAAGTCCACATGTAATTCTACTAGCTAATGCGTCCGCATCAATAAGGTTGTGTAATATTTGTTCGCATTCTTTGCCACCATTGATTACAGTTGACATTCCATCGTCATGCAATGCACTGTAAACATTTCGTTCGCAACAATGTCTTAAACGTAGTGTACGTAGTTTGTTCGATATTTCACGTGATGATTTTTTACAAATTTGTTCAGGACTAGAAGTCAATTTATCATCGCCCAAATAATCAAGGCACTGTTGTTTTTCATAAAACCGATTTATCTCATCCATATTTAAATTACTATCTGTTGTTTTACTGACGAATTGTACATTCTCTTTGCAGGATTGCGCGCATATTGGTGGTCCAGGGCCTTCGTTTACCTATACAAATGTGAGGGAAGATTTATCAAAAATTAAATTTAAAAAAAGAAAAGAAAAAGGAAAAAAAAAAAACATTTGTAAATATCACTTAAATTTTATAAAATTATTTAAAGTATTTATTTACCCAATTAGGCAGTGTGCTACCGCTTTCTGAACATTGACCCTAAAAATTGAATACAAGATAGAGAAAAAAAAGAGAATGTGAAATATGCATTTAAATCAATTAGATAGATACGATTATATACTCGATGCATATAAAAATAGAGATAAAAACTGTCCAAATCAATTCGGAACATTCATCAAAATGTTTTAATTTAAGTTTTGCAAATAAAATGTTTCGATTCATATTTACGAATAAAATGGCATGACATATAAATTGTCTTATTGCAATATGTAAAAAGCAAATAGGTATAAATGTTATTATGTGTCAGAATATAATGTAAAGAAATTGGTTTCATTCTAAATGTGTCTTTTTTCTATGTATATCAATTCCGACAATTTCATTTTTCTTTTCTCTTATATTTTGTTACTGTTGTTGTTGTTGTTGTTGTTGTTGTTGTTGTTTTGTTACTGTTGTTGTTATTTTGATTTTATGTGGCGTGTCCGTTTCTCCAAGCGTCAATTTTCCTTTTGCTTATATGACAATATAACGGATTGGAGAAAGTTATTGCAACAATAGAAAACAAGCATAGAGACAAACGACAGAGAACTGCCTGAAACTAAAATTTATTATTTTAGCATTGCCATCTAAATTGAATTCAATTGCATTTGACTGATTTTCGAAATTGATTGTTTTTGCGCTTACAATACCAATACTTATTATTTGCGTCGATACATTGTTACATTGTCACATTGATACCATTTTGATTTCACTAAAATTAGTTTAGATACTTAAGTCTTCATTGCGATACTTTTTTTTTTATTGTTTTTGATGTGTCTACAATTCTACAGATTTTTTTTTATTATCATTAAAATCATTTTTATACGTATTTTATTCAATTTTCGTCCACAGAACATCGATATTTTTTTTTTTTGTTTTTTTTTTCCCCATTTCTTCGGTTTGTCAAAATAAAAAAACAACCCGCAAATACGAGAAGACAGAGCTTAAAAAAAAATTGTGAAAAATATGCACTACTCAAGGGAAATGAAATGGAAAACTCAAAAGGGAGGAAAAAAAAATCAGTTTTCTAATAATAATAATGAGAAATAAAGAATATTAGGATAGAATTATGTATGTTTTATGTATCCATATTATTCGATGAGTACCAACACATTGAGCCATGCTACCATATACCTAGTACGTATTTAATAATAACCGACGCGTTTATTCTTATATTTTCCATGCAAAAAATACACATATGCAATATATCTTGACATTTTTTTTTTATACATACAATCATAAAAATCTCTTTCTCATTTCCTTTCCTTTTCTCCTTTTCTGGTTCTCTAAGAGAAGGTGGTAATTGCAAGAATCGCAAAGTTTTTTTTTTTTTTTTTTATTCATTTTTCTTTTTCATTTCATCGTGTGTATTTTCAATCTGGAACACCAAGCACTTGCCTGAATAAGTGTGTGTGTGTGTGTGTGTGCTTTTTTTTCTCTCTTGTATATACTACGTATCTATTTGTGTCACCATCATTAATGAAACTTGCATAATTTCATTTAACATAATAACTGTCACATAATCAACCCTCTTCTACTCCTATATTATCCAAAATATTCGTCTTTTTTTATTTGCTCAATCTTAATTGAGCCAGTAGATAATTTCACTTCAATTTCTTTAAGTTGAATCAATATCACCGAACTAAGTTAATGGTTTAGAGTGGTGGTCGTTTAATCGATGTCTCAGCAGGTTAACTTCAAAGTATATTTGAAATAATTAAATATCGAAAAATGGGATAGATATATAGGACCATAATGAATTTTTATTAGCTCATCAACTTGTATACGTTCTATTGATTTTAAATCATATAGTGATATAAACTGATATAAAATTATTTAGCTTCTGAAATATAATCGTATTATGAGTGAGTGGATTTTTTTTTCTTTTTTTTTTCCTGCACATTATGGTATAAACAAAATGTCAAAGCCGATGCTTTATTAGTTTTTCTGGTTATATTAGGAAATCCAATTTGGATTATCAATCAATTTTGAATACTTTTTATAATTATCAGTGGTAAATTGAATACATTGTGGAAAAATTTTAAAGAATATCCCAAATTTTGGGAAAAGAAACGAGATTAAACGAGATTTTTTTTTTTTTTTTGCAAAAATTATATTATTTCAATGCAAATTCTAATCTAATATTGTGAAGAAAGAAAAAAATTGTTAAACGAATTTAAATATTCTCAAATGTAGTTATTGAATTGAAAGAAGTATTATTAAAATAAATAATAATATAGCTTTTAGAAAATTGTCCAGTAGCTAACTGGATCGAATTTGTTTACAAATTTGTAAATTATAATATTTTTCAAAACATATATGTTCACATTTGTTAATTATACGAATAGATTTTGTAAATCATTAATGAAATATGCATGGAACTTTAAGAATTTCCATTCTGAACATCATACATTCGGTTTTGCTATTTTTTAGGCAACCTGAGCAGCTCAGTTGGCTAGCGTCAGTTGCCTAACGGTCGCACAAAAAATATCACAGCACATAAGTATCCTTGCGTTCGATGCTCGCATTCACAATGCAGTGAGAAACGTTGTTTGTGCGTCCGTTAGGCAACTAACGCTAGCCAACTGAGCTGCTCAGGTTGCCTAAAAAATAGCAAAACCGAATGTATGCTGAACATTGAGCATCAATTATCAATTATCAATAGAATCGACACCGATTTTTGAAAATTGTCCTACGGTTCATAATTTTGATTTGAATATTACATTTAAATTAATTTTGTAACTTGGGATGTTCAAATATTTTTTTTTTTTCTTTTTTTTTTTTTGGCGGTTTAACCATCGGTTTGGCCGATAGTTTAACACAGTATATCGAAATCCAAATATATTAAAATAGTTGGATTCAAAATTTATTCAAATTTATTTTGAGCAAAAAAGGACAAAATTTTATCATAAGAAACCGCTTTGCGTCATATTTTCATCCAACATTGGTTCGAATTGATGCGCACTTGAGCATTATGAACACATAATTTACAAGAATTATGATTAGAGAGACATCAGGACATAAATACCTCAGATAAATAGCTTACCCAAATACATTGATACAAAAATCATGTATATTGATTTATCAATTCGCTAATTTTTCTCAGCGAAATTATTTTTCTATACAGAAATATTTTGAACAATGAGAAAAACAAATATCTATTCTTCACATTCATAAGATTAGATTGCAAACTAAAGTTTTATTGATTTAAAATTTTTACGAAATAAATTTGATTTTATTTAAATTTGATAGGGATCTCCGCTTTACTATGTGTTACTAGGTTCAAAAAAATTCCATTCGAGAGAAACATTTCAAATTCGGCACATTTTCAATGGATTTGTGTGTGTGTGTGTGTGTGTTTCTCATTTGTCTTATTATTCACGCCGACATAATTAGAATTAATAGTTTCATATTGGATATTCATGACCCAAATTGTATACCAAAGTGAAGAATTGTAATGGATTAATAATTATAACATATTATATAATTGGGTTAGTAATTTACTGAAATTTTATTATGATAATTTATAAAGAATTTATTGTCTTTTGTATCTTTATTTATAATGAATCTACACATAATAAATTTGATGCTTGTAGCAACATTCTTTCATCATTATTCTAAATAAATTGCGGTATAGAAAGTAAAGCAATTTTTTTTTTTTTCTTTTTTTTTAATTCACTTGAAATGATTACAATGTATTCATTGTTTTGATTTGATAGCTGAAACCAAGAAATTTATTCATCGAAAGGATAAATGGAATAGCATGCAGTGATAAATATCGAAAGCGTGTCAAGTTTGTCCTTTTAACCTGCTCTTGATTAACCCATTTAATGGGCATTTTAAAGTATTAAGCTTTTTAGTCTCCTTATTCGCTGGCAGTTTACACGCACACACACACACACACACACACACACACACACACACACACACACACACACACACATACACTCACATACATAGCGCGCACACATACTGTACCTATGTGTATACTCACACCAAGCCACAGGCTCGAGTGACACTCTACATACATATATGATGCTGTAGAGTCACAAACATACATCCGCGAAAAAAAAAACGGCAATCGTATTTGTGCCTTCATCTCAGTTCAGATTTTTTTTTTCTTTCACTTGCTATCTTCGTAATTTTTTTTTTTTTTTTACTTCTTTTTACGTTTTTCATTCTCCTTTCTTCTTTCCCCTTTCAGCTTGCTTTATGTGTATCAAACACTATTTGTTACTTTGACTTCCATTTCATTGCTACATTATAACATTTCTTCCATGACCAATGGCGTATCCCATTGGCGTTTATTATTATTATTATTTTTATTATTATTATTATTATTATTATTATTATAGTTGTTTTTGCCATTATTATTAAAATGAGAAAGTTTGGTTAAAAAAAAAAATTCATCATCACTATCAAACCTATAAGACATATCATATCATGCATAATCATTACACCTCAACAAAATAATGAATGAAAATTAAAATGTTTGTTGACACTACGGTAATGGTTTCTTTAGATGCGCTCAGTCTCATCATCATTTTGACATTCAATTAGATTTGCTTTGCTTTGCTTTGCATTGCATTGCATTGCATTGCTTTGCATTGCATTGCATTCCTTTGCATTGCATTGCTTGGCATTTGATTTGATTAGGGATAGCATGGATACAAATTTTTTGCCCCAATAAAATTAGTTTAGTTGATTACCTGAAGATCCGGTGCTGTTAATGGATTTGCCACGTCGCAAGCAGACAACCATGGATTTAGTTGAGCTAAAAATCCTAATTTTTCTTCTTTCGGTAAATTTGAATTAATTCCAATTGTGGGATTGCTCTGTTGACTTGTGCTTCGTCGAGCTCCCGAAATAAACGCAAGCGCCATCACGACCAGCCCAGGTCCTGGTCGCATATTGACCTCAGGTTCAGCAGTGCTAGCATGGTGCAAGCACGATTGAGACGCACTTGCGACTCGAAATGATATTGTACCTCATGGCCCCATCGTCGTCCAGTTTATTAGTTGGGCCGATGGGTGTCGAACAGACGAACTCACAAACAAATGATTAATTTTCTTTTATAAATTCAATAAAACAATTTTGACGATCAAAAACACTGTATCGAATTAAATAATTTGATATTAGGTTGTTATTCATTGACACTGTAATAATAACCAATAATTTGAACACATCTTTCATTCATTTGCACACATCATTATTTCATTCTTTCTTTCTTTCTTTCTTTCTTTTTCTTTTACTTTTTTTTTTTTTTGTTTTCTTTGTTATATGTTATCCTTTCTTGTATTCTTTTTCTTTTCTTTCAATTTTGTTCGGTAGTTACGCGTTGATAAATAATGATGTTGAAAGTCTTTCGAAAGTTGTTCTTTTCTTTTTCTATTTCTTTATTATTTCAAATTCGTTCATTTCTTTCTTTCGCTCTGCTCGACTGCACAAACACACGCGTTGTACTGATTTCACTGAACGTTTTTTTTTTTTTTTTTTTTTTTTTATTTTATTCCGATTATTTTCACGATTTCAAGCACAGTTCAATTAAAATTTCACTGTATCCTCAATTTGAAATTTTATCGTTTCGTTTGTATTTGGTTTGAACATGTTTGAAAAAAAAACGAAAACGAAAAAAAGAAATTTTTCTTTTTATAACACTTTTGATTTCTCTGAGTTGGCTCGTTCATTCATTCGGTTCGTTTTTGTATTGTTGTTTTGGTATTTTTTTTTTTTTTTTTTTTTTTTTTTTTTTTTTTTTGGATAATTACGATTTATTAAAAAGTTTTTTGTTCATTTTTTTTCTATTGAATTTTTCTTATTATTTTCAATTGTTTTACGAAACAACAAAATGATGATAAAATTATTTCTGGAATAAAATTATAATTGGGACGGTTAAAAAAGTGAATGTACCGTCAAAAAAAAACATTATTTACGAGACACGGAGCTCGTAACGGGATGCCGATCCCTTCTTCTTGATGGATTCAAACGGCACTGACTACAAAATGCGATGAATGAATTGCGTGCGCAATGAATCGATATTTACGAACATGCGATTTATATCTCATTGATTGAAACGCCACATATGAATTTTCCTTACGAGAAAATACGCAGGAGAAAAGTTGAAAACTGTCACTCAGTGCAAAAAACTCTCAACTTTACGTTGATTTCATCTTTATGGCGCGTGCACATCACATACACACACACACACACACACACACGCACGCACACATTTACATATATTTTGAAATGAAAAGCATCAAAGCATTTTGATTAAACAATATGAGACAACGAATTGAAAAACAAAATAAATTGTTTTGAATAGTGAGTAGAGTTTAAATCGAAAATTTTGAATTGTTTTTTTTTATTCGCCTTTAACGCCGCAAAATGTATAAATTGAATAGAATTTGGGAATATTTAGCAGCGCCATCTTTCATGCATCAATGAACTGAAGTTCTTATTAAAAACTTTTTTGTATTTAAAAAAAGCATTTAAATTAATTGCAAAATCTAAATCTCATGTATTTGATTTACCGAGGAAGTTTAAAAAAAAAAAATGAAAAAATCATGAAAAATTTCCACACTAATTGAGTATTTTGAACTCTTTTTCTTTATAATTTCAAAAGGTATTATCACAGACAATGTGTGCCACTGGTAGTATTCAAACTGACGCATTTGATCCAGCGCAAACGCAAGATTCAGCGACAAGATTAACATGCTTGTATCCCCCTATTTCACACGTTTTCTACAGTACAACATCTTGTTGTTAACCCTCAAACTACAATACAGTTGAAAACAAATGCTTGAAAATATTTAATTATCAGTCAAATCATATAAGATATTTGAGAGAAATAGAAAAATGTATGATCAAGCAATACTTTTCATTAGATTAGTACTTTTCATATGAACATAACGAAATGAATGTAATGTTTATTTGGACGAAACGGATGCTCATCGTCATGCACAATAAACATATTCAATTTTAAGGGTTAGTTAGAGCTTTTACATTTGTCACATGATGGTTTAATGATGTGCGCGTAAAAGCTACCGAAAATATTGTTCTAGTTTTTGTTTTCGCAATCATTCTTGGCAGCAGTTAGACAGAGATGATGCTATAAATCACACAAAAATGAATTAAACAAGCACATCAATTTATGCCCTGACTCTATATCATTCGCTGACTCTATAAATCCTCTTATTACTTAGTTCCATAGATAACACAACAGTTAAATAAGCAATACACTTTTTCTGTTAAAATACTGATTTGGATTTTCTCCTTTCCTCGGCTATCTTCGCAGAATACTTGATTATTTGAGGATACAAAAAAAAAAAAAAAAAAAAAATACTTGAATTTCAAAGCATACATATGGGGTTTTAATCTAAAATGATAAATTCAAAGACACTATTCATTAATACCATTAGAAAAATGCAGTATTATTCGCTGCATATCGAATGATACTATTTTTCATATGGATTTCTATATTGGTTATGCAATATCAATTCTTTTCACCACATAATCACACACGTTCACGCATTTTCATTTATTTTGTTTTTACTTTTGCAATAATGTCGATCTTCGTCAATTCAATCAAAAATTTATCAAACAAAATGCATTTTTTTCTTTTCAACACTATTTTCATTTAACAAAAACTTACTTCATTCGAATACGTAGAAATATCGTAATCAAATAAATGCAATTAAAATTAAAATATTTCGTACATTTGATTGATCGGAACTTCACATTATATATCTATATTTTCAACAAATTATTGCAAATGAATGTGTGTGCAATATGCTTTCATTGCTTTTTAGTTTCAGTTTGAATTTGAGTTTCGTAATTAATATTTTAATCGAATTACATATATATATATATATGCGTTTGAACGGGAACGAAAACCAAGCACATTCAAAAATGTCAACACAATTTGAAATGTTTTCCTTTTTGTTTTTTTTTTTTGTTTTCTTTTTGTTATTTTATCTTAAACTGTATATTCTGCAACAATTTTTTTTTTTTTTGCACTTGCATGATTCAATTGTGATTTTATGAAATCTATAATATGTTGTTGTTATAAGTTTTGTCAAATGTTTCGAAGGAGAAAAAGAAAAAAAAAAGAAAATTTAATTTTTGTTTTCATTGATCATTTGTCCAATTTGTGAATATCACTGCAATGTTTTTGACAAATGTCATATTGAATGTAACATGAATCAGGACTTGGTACGCCCTCTCATCAATATCCTAGAAACTTGTTTAAAATGAAGCCCTTTTTTCAAAACTTATTGAGCAGTTATGCAAGTAAGAATAAAAAAAGGCAATTTTGATTTTTTTTTTTTTTTTATTTCATTTTTTTTTTTTGGTCATCGTTTTTATTCCATTTTAATATATTATTTCATTTTTATATACAAACTATTATTTGTTGGAACTAATGTTATTGACTTTGCGAATTTTTGTATAGTCATTGAAATATATAATTCAGGAAGAAGACAAAATAAAACATATAAACTTAATCTATATAGTTATGAATGGTAAATTATTGATGGAATTACGGAAGAAGCATTATTATAACAGCTTGCCGGTATATCCATTTCAATCCATACATTTGTAGCAATCATATTGAAAACAATTTAATTTAATTTAATTATTATAAATGATCATGTCAATTCTTTGATATTATTATTTGTATTGACGTATAATGATCAAAAATTTAACCGAAGAAGATTTTCTTGAGTTTCTTCAATTTAAAGAATTCAGATGGTTCTTGTGCGCTGGTAATGTCATCAGATCGACCATAAACTTCACCAGTAATGGTCTCATCAACTGGTACAGCTGAGGTGATAGCAATAACAGCCATGATAACTAAGAAAGCCTGCAATTTTAAAAATGAAAAACAATTAATTAATATTAAATGGTTTCGAAAGCAAAAAAAAAAAAAAAAAAAAAAAATTTGAAAAAATTCAAATAAATGGATTCAATTGAAAAGCAGCTCTTGAATTGTAAATTGTTTATGCACTAATCAATCACAAATCCTGCTGATTGGTAAATGAATTCCAATTGAAATTATTATTTATTTCACACTTGATTCACATTTTTTTTTTTTTTTTTATATATTTTAGCACAAAAACGAATTTGCAAATTTTTATGAATCACACAAAAATTCCACAATAATAAAAAACCAAAGACAACAACTCAAAATGATATTTTTCAACAATTTTAAGAGAGCGAGAGAGTGAGAGTTAAAAAATAACGTACCAAAACGATGAATTTCATTTTGATAATAGTTTATTTTGTTTTGTTTTCGATTTAAAAGAATAACTTGAGCTCTGAAGCTGAATATGTGCCGTTCACTTCGATTCGATCGATGTCTAGTGACTGATGTTGATTGCTTGATTTGATTGGTCTTATATACGAAAAATTACTGCTGTAAAAACAATGGATAAACTGGCGGGCATTATACTGGTGCACGTAGTATGTCCACATTTTATGCTTTGAATGATTTGTTGTATGGTTATCTTTTTTGTGTAAATGTGTTGTATGTGAAATGTGTGCGGTTAACATTTAACTTGATTTTGTCATATTTGTTTATTTAATTTTCACGCGAGTTCCATTCAATCATATATGACCATCTATGAATGCGATTTATTTGTTATGCACACATAAATAGATATCAACGGAATAAATGGTTTTTTTTTTTTTTTTTTTTTTTTTTGTGGTTGGGCAGCATTTGAAATTTGTTTACATTCAAGAGATCTTTCTAATATATTATTGAAAATAATTTTATGATGGATAATGATTAGCAATTTAAATACAAAAGATTTTAAAACTTCTTTTTTGATCATATATAGTGCCGTTTTCTGTGATAATACCATATCAGTTCTAATCTAGGTTTGATGGTTCCAATACATTTTTGTTTTAGCTTGGATGGAAATTGTCTTGATGTCAAATCTTAATTTCTATTTTCTAATTTTATGTTTAAATATCAACATTTCCATCACAGATTTTCATCTGAAATTTAAATTTAATAGACAAATGTCTATTACATGCATATGATTCAATTGCAGTAACGTTTATTTTATTTTTTTCTGTTCCTAACGAATATAAATCACATATTAAAATATTTTAAAATGAATTTAAATTGTGCCATGTCATGCCAAGTATAGGTGTTATAAAAACTGCGGAACAGTTTTATTTATTTTGGGTTCACTGCATTTGATAACTGGTTTATAATCTGACATGCGAACATCAACCCAGTTGTTGACAAAAATCGAAAAAAAAAACATAGCCAATTTCGATGATTTTCTTATATTTCGTCACATCTGAATATAAAATAAGGAAAAGTCATAATCATAAAAAGCAGTTATCATTTTGAAAATAGTATCAATAAAAAATTTTGTATTGTGATGATTATTGGTGAGAACGGTATTTCGAGGTCAAAATTAAATGCTAATGAATGATGAACATGACGTAGTTTAGTTTATTTACAGAAAATTCAGATTTTCATTTCCATATAACCTGAAAACATAAGAAAATTATGGCATGAAATCAATTGTCATGTTTTTATTTTTGTTTTTTATTTTTTTAAAATCAAAAAAATCGAAAAGATCCAAATTCCGTATGTTCAATTTATCACTGAGCACCGCATTTCTGTCATTAAGATTTTATGCGACTGTTGAATATCAATATCATTGAAATTCATTAAATATTTCATTCATGTAGCACTCAATATCGAACTACATTGTTTAGTTATTTTTATTCATCTTCTTTTTTTTTTTTCGGCCAACTTTTGATTTAAACAAAGATAAAAGCAGCAAGAAAAAAAAAACAATTATATGATATATAGGAAGTCGTTGGACATATATTTGCAAATCAAATAAATTAAGGTAAATATTACTTGAGCCAACTTTGTTGTCATTTGCGCTAAAATCTATACATCTTTTTTTTTTTTTTTTTTTTTTTCTTGTCATTTCACGTATATCATCCGATAAGAAACCGGCAAAGTCTTTTTTAAACAGCAAGAATGAAAACCCATTATGACGTTATAACCAATCTCTGTTTAATACAATAAATATTGTAATGGATTTAATGAATACATAGTTTGTACAGGTTAAAATATAAGTGTAGTTGACTACTTCACTTGAATTTACAATGTAAACATTACAAATATTGAAAGTTGTTTACATTTACATGAAGAAGAAAAAGATGAAAAAAGTTACGCTTTTCCCGATTGATTTTTTTTTTTTTTTATCTCAATAATGTGGTTGAAAAATGCAAGCATTTATTTAAATTGGAGCAAGATCATCTATTATTTGTTTACTGTGTTAACTGTAATGAGTGAGATGATTTCGTACTTTGTTTGAACAATTTAAATCTTCTTCTTCTTTTTCTTTTTCTTCTTTTTTTTTTCGAGTTTGTATATGAAAACAATGCTTCAACCATATATGTGACTGACATAATTCAATTACAAAAACCCTCAAAAGTGATAATCAAATAATTAAATTGGCAAATGCTTTTCAGCCTTCTTCGCTTTTCTAGCGCATTTAACGCCGGTTTCGATGTTGCTAAACTATAAAACTACTATTATTCATATTGCAACTTTGAAACAGCATTCACATCATGTTTGATAAATTACTGTTGATGCTCTACTGTCACCGTTTTTTTAAATTCCACACTCCATTTTGAAACAGTTGCACTCGATTCATATAGTCACAGAGCATGATTGATTATATTGGCAAAAAATTGTGAAATGAATTAGACCTAATACAAAGGGGAAAAAATCATATAAACGTTGATTCCATTCATCCAACAACATAGCAAAAAAAAAAATTTTTTTTTTCTTGTAATTTACATGATTATCGATCACTTTTTTTTTTTATTATCGCTAAATCAAACATGTGAAATATACACGTTCGAAATTGCATTTTTCTTTTTTTTCTTTCAAATTTATAAATTTGTCAATTTTGAGAAAGAAATTGATTGGCTTGGTGAGATTAAAGATATTTGCTTTAGAAAAAAAAAACCCCAAAATAGGAATAAACTACATAAAATAAAAGCTTGATGCATTTGAATTTATTTTTTTTATGGACCCGTTTATGGGGAAAATAAAAACAACAGTTCAAAGCCAAAAAATCTAGTTTATTTATGAACAATTCGATTAAATTCTATTTGTAATACGCCCAGAGGTGATCTAACCAGAATTGAATTGTAAAAACCTTCACATAAAATATAACTGGATTTTATAAAAATTGCAATTCAAAGACAAAATGCTTAAAATCATATCCCGTATCTACTTATCATTGAGAAACCAGAAATCTATTTATTTATCATCTACGCACATGGTTTAATCATTTATATTAATATTTACTAAATTGTAGTTTTGATTAATTTGGTGAAATCATTTATGTCGGTTTATATATATATATATGTAAACATGGTGCGACGATCGCCGAAAGTGAAACCACATAAAAAGTTCAAGGATATACCGTTATATGGAATGCATAAAAATTCGTGCATTTTCTCGCTCTCTTTCTCTCTCTCTCGCTCTCTCTCGCTCTCTCTCGTTCTCTCTCGTTCTCTCTCACTCTCTCTCTCTCTCTTTCGCTCTCTTTCTCCCTCTCTCTTTGGCTCTTTCGCTCTTTCTCTCTCTCCCTCTCTTGCTCTCTCTCTCTCTCTCTCTTTGGCTCTTTCTCTCTCTCTCTCGCTCTCTCTCTCTCTCTCTCTCTCTCTCTTTGGCTCTTTCGCACTTTCGCCCTTTCTCTCTCTCTCGCTCTCTTTCGAAAATTCACTTTCAACATGTAACCAATCTTACAACGCAATATCTTTCCATTTTATTCTCGCGACCTAAATCTTTTATGCACAATGCGTACAGACATTCAATGTAATTTTATTCATTAAAAACCTCAACTGAACAACTTGATGTAAGTAAAAAAAAAAAAGACAAAGAACTGGACGAAAGTTAATTTGAATAACAGAGAATGAATGGATTCTTTCAGCATCATCATAATTATTATGAGTTGTTGGTGTATTTATGCGTAAAACGATTATAATTGATGACAATTTCGAAAAATTCCGATAAAAATCAAAATTTCTTGCATTTTATAGGTATGAGATTGAGAATTAAAGTAATTCAAGTCTTTTGAATATTGTACGTGATAAATAACACACAAAATAATTTAATGGGGAAAATGAATCTAATTTTAACAAAAGTTGAACAATGAACCTTCTAGAGACGAACAGAAATACGGTTTTCGATACAACATGGAACATTCTTTTCATGGAAAATTACCTCAAACATGTAGCTTCCGTGGTTTCTATTTGAAAACATCATTGTTTTTTTTTTCTTGTTTTGATCTTTTTCTTCGAAAATATGGGAATTGCCCAACATAGAAACGACAATTTCATTGTCAATGAGATTTTTGGCGAAAAAAAAAAAAAAAAAAAATGTTGAACCTTTATCTTATATAGTAGAATTAGCATTTTTTGTGGTTTTTAAATTATGATACTCAAGATTATTACGTTGAAATCAATATGGACTTAATATTATTACATCATATGTTTATTATCACTTAAATATAAATAGCTCTAATTGTCTCATAGTTCAACATTAAGTAATTAAGTTAAACATTTTTGGAATAATTTACATAAAAAAAAAAAAATATGTTCAATTAAATGTTTATTCTTCATTGACGTTAAGCAATTGACCAATAACTTGAAATATTTCTTGAAAAATTGTGTGTCCATACATCGCATATGATTTATGTTTAAGATAAAAAAGAAAAACTGCTGCTTTTTGTTCGCTTCAAAGATAGACACCATTTTATATAGGTTAGTGCGGTAAAACTGTTATTGAATATTATGTATGCATGATATTCATAGGTTGTTTACACCAAAACATAATTAATAATATTTTGAATATCTTCAAACATTGAATCTAGAAAAATCTATCATAAACGCGGTACATCGCATTACCTTAGCCAAATCAAGATATTTGATATTCATGAAATTTAAACATAATAAGGTCGATTAAATCTACAGGTTAATAACATACCGGAAAACAAACAAAATATATAAATAATATCGTTCAATCGTTTGTAATAAACCATGCGCGCTTAAAATAAAACAAAACCAAAACTGCGAAAAAACAACAACAACAAAAACAACAACAACAACATCTTGAGCATCAAGCGGTTTTCTATGAATACATTAAATATTTACCGATCGATCCAATGACATTTTGAGGATTAACAAAGGCAAATAAACTGAAGGTTTGGCTTTGAATATTCGCACATGTGATTCAAGTGAAGTCAGTTGATGACTCAACCCATATGTACCGGTGTATCTATGGTCATTTATTTATAAAGTTTTTTTCTTCTTCTTCTTCTTTATCTTCTACTTCTTCTTTTCGTCGGTTGGTAATAGTTCTGCTGTTGATTTCAAAAAGCTTTGCGTACATTTATCAGATATGTACAAATCCAATGTGTGTCTGCACTTATGCCATGAAATGTTCAACTTATTACTTCGAACATACGCATTTTATTTTAATATGCAATTAATTTCACTCGTTCATAGGTTTATTTGCATTTGCGTAACATGCATTTGGTGTATAAATCTTATCGTATGCAATTTATACATCGTATAGATGGTAAATAATAAGCATGATCATGAAAAACACACACAGATACAAATTATGGATATGATAATTGCACAACTATGCGAATATAATGTAAGTATTGTTTTTTGCATCAAGTTGTAAATAAATTTTTTAAATCCTATACCAATGATTACTTTGAGACATTGTGATTTCATCTCATCATAACCCACATAAAATATAAATTTTTAATTTAAATATTTTTTTTTCTTTTAGAGATCGTATGGATTCAATATTAATATTCATCATTACAAATAGAAATTTTCAAATAGAATTGAAATTTCACATCAATTTTCCATAAAGCATACTTATTTTTTAAGGATGTAAATTAATGTTAAAAGCGATGATACAGAATCATTATTTCTATATCAACACATTTCTTTTGCTCTTTGACATTTGTAATATTCATATAGCGAAATGGATCGATTACAAAAGTGGTTAAACATATATATATATATTTTTTTTTCTTCTTTAAATAAATAAAAAGCAGCACGCGTGAATATTATTACATCACAAGCAGTAAGCAGTGACATCACAAATGTCAATAAACTGCAGAGAATGGTCATTTTATATATGCTCGTTCACATTTCATTTTGAACCGCAATATTTGCACACACTTAACAATTAATTTAAATTCAATCTTTGCGCAGTTTTTTTTTTCTTCATCGTCGTTGTCGTCGTTGTCGTCGTCATCATCGTAATTCATCGAAATGAATATGTTGTATTCAAACAATACAAATGCAACTCTCAAAATATGAATCAAATAAATGGGCACAAATTGCACAATTTTGACATAATTATCAGTTTTCACTTTCTCAACGATTCTCAATTATTTTCTATACGTAAACAATACAAAAACAAAAAAAAAAGTCCATCTAAGGATGTGAACATTTATATATTTGTATTTGTTTAACTTAATTCCTTCATTATATTCAATATACATACGTTGAATATAAACAATGGTAGATAGAGGAGAAATTTGGCAAGCAATAACAAATTTTAAATAAAACGTGCATTGAAAATGAAATCAGTTGATTTAACTTAGTGGGATGCATAATAAATACGTGATGCGCTTGTTAGATAAGTGAATTTTTATTTTTTTCTTGAAATTTTTAAATTTTGAAATCTCATAAGTAATTTATTCAAATGTATGGAAATTGTGAAAAGAGATCATTTCCCATTGGTTTTGGTTATTTTTTTTTTTTTTTATTTTTATAATGAACATTATCACGATGCTCATATCATACAAATGAAATTGATTTACAACGTTCATTCATTTGAAATAACTTGAATTGTATCTTTATGTAAGAAAAGTTCAATTGTACCGATTAACATAACTGCTCAAGAACACCAAAACTTGATTTAATGGGGAAAAAATTGATGATCATTTTTTTGTTTTTAATTAAACATTATGCTAAAGCTTATTATAATATGCTATGAATGTTTTCAATTAAATTTTTAAATGAAAATGGTACTTTTTTTTTTACAGTAGTAAATTTCCTTTCAGATCTCTTGATGTGAAAGATAGATGAGAAAATTACCGAACTAAAAACAGGGTCAATGTTATCATGACATTCTTGTTAATCAAGTTATTTGACCAATGCATATTTATTTTATTGGAGAGTTTACTTGTTCTTTTTTACATTATGACTTAATGAGTGTAAATTTGAAGGTGTACAACTTTTTCCTTCACTTTGTTTACCTAACAATCAACATGGAGCAAATCAAAGCTCATATTCTAGCTGAAAGTACTGTTTTCAACGTAAAAATTGTACGATTTGTTCATCTTTTATATTTGTTCATTAAAAAAAAAAAATGAATTGTTGTAATTAATTTGTCAGTATTTTTTATATACAAACTATTTGTTGGAATTTATGTTATTGACTTTTATTCAGTTTTGAAAAAATATAATTCAGGATTAACACAAAATAATAATAAAAAAATGTTATCTAAGTAATCTATACAAGTATGAATTAATGGTATTTTGGAAGAAATATTTCATTGATCAGGTGCTTATCTTAATAAAAAAAATTATTGGATCAACTAACGTGCATTGTACTGATGCACATAGTATGTTCTTCACATTTATAGTTTGAATACCTAAATGAATGGTATATAGGTATGTTTGCAATGACTATGTGACAAGTATGTGCGTAATATTTAACTTGATTTTGTCATATTTGTTTATTCAATTTTGAGTAGTGTCGCTTAGATACGATAAGATGGATATTCGTTTGATATTGATTACTACAATGAATGCTACAAGCAAAAAACCAATTAAAAACATTTCTCAATCTTTTTAACAAAAAAAAAAAAAATTCTCAATTGAAATGTCAAATTTTCGAAATGAAATAAAAAAATCAAAGAAGACATTTTATTGTATTTGGCCCTTGGTCAATGCCAACAGACGGTTCAACCCCTCATTGAAACACGCTACAATAAAATCAAACCGTACATAAGAATTCTACGATAAAACAATGCTTCGCTAAATATTTGCCCATAACAGTCATCATCGTTCATGCATCGTACCGACACGAATTTTTTTTTTGACATAGGCATATATCCGGAGAAATTGATAAAAACAACAACAAAAGATTTATTTTGTCGTCACGCGGTTTCAATGAGTCGTAATATGGTGTTGACAGTGACAGTTAATATTTTTATTTTGTTTCGAAAATCTAGACATCAGTAAACAATATTATCTGAAATGAATATGTCAAATTGTGTGCCTTCAAAAGATCATATGCAGGAAGTTTAACTTTTCTGTTTTAGAAAAGTACAACTGAATCACATCGAATGTTCGTAGAAGTTTATGGAGATTTGGCTTTATCTGAATCAATGTGCAGAAAATGATTTTCAAGATTCAAGTCTTTGAATTGCAAGAATAATGATTTCTCCGTACAAGACGAAGAATGTTCAGGAAGACCAAAAAAAAGTTTAATAAACGACAAAGTTTAAAGACGTTAAATATCTTAAAGCATTACTCGAAAAAAATCCATGTCAAAGGCAAGAAGAGATAGCAAAATCATTAAATATCGATCGATCAACCATTGCAAGACGTTCACATGCCACTTGAATGATTCAAAAGCAGGAAAATTGGGTGCCGCATGAATTGACGCCAAGAGACTTAAAAATGCAATGTAAATAAACTTATATTTTGAAGAAAAAAGAAAAAAATTAATAAATAAACGATACGAACACCCGAATAATATGAAATAAATGTTGTTATGTAAAGAACAAAATGAAATGCCATAAATTGTTTTTATTTCATTTAATGTTTTTGCATATAATCCATTGCCTGTTTTTTTTTTCTTTGCAAAGCATACAATTTAGCAGCAATTTTAATTTTTAATTTGACCAATGAAACATTTCGGCATACAATCGAACCATCCAATTATATTTCCATTAAATTGAATTTCGCAATTGAATTGAAAAAATTATTTGAGTATTTTAATAATAAATAATTCACGATATTTTGGGATTTTTATGAAGATTCATTCCCCAAATTGCTGTTTATTATCAATTTTAATTATTTCCATTTTTATTCATGGAAATTCATAAATTTCTGTCAATAAACAGTTTCATTCGTTGAGAATCATTTTCAAAAAGAAAAAAATTGAATTTATTTGGTAATTAAAAAGAATTTAAACTCGTTAAAATATAAAAAAATATAAAAACAATTTTTCATCTCAATATGATTTAAACGTATACGGTGTACGATTTTATTTTGGATCGTTTGACTGAAATGTCAAAAATGATTTAAAAAAAAATTCATTATTTATTGCCACCAGATGGCTTTTCATTCCACAAAACCGATTAATATCATGATTTGGCATTGGAAATAAGTACACGTCAAAGAAAATTATTATCAAGAGTATTGTCTACATTATTATATACACAAAATTCATCGTTTTTTTTTTTCAGTTTTTGTTAAGAATTAGAATCAATTAGAATTGAATAATTTTATTAATTTGTAGTGTTAAAAAATATACCATAGTTTATGAATTTAATTTATTGTTTACAATAAAGTCAATTTATTTGGTAAAGAAAGGGCCATATAAAATTGTTTTTTTTTTTTTTTTTATAATATCAATCGATACAATTCGAGTATAAATTTTGTGCAACTATTCAACGGAGGCAAAGATTGAATACGTGTCTAAAGGCTAAGATAATGGCAAGTACAAGTGGACCATCGAAAACCGACATAGAAGCAGTTTTTCATCGACTTCGTGCACAACCCACCAATAAGGTAAAAATAAACATAAATTTCCGCAAGTTTTACAATTAGTGAACAAAATCGAGTTCAATTTTCAGTTGTTCCATGTTATTTGTATAATCCATTGACACAATAATCGAATGGATTCATTTTTTTTTTTTTTGTTTTTCTTTTTTAGACATGTTTTGATTGCAGTGCCAAGAATCCAACTTGGTCATCAGTAACTTATGGTGTATTTATATGCATTGATTGCTCAGCAGTTCATCGAAATTTGGGAGTTCATTTGACATTTGTTCGATCAACAAATTTAGATACAAACTGGACATGGATTCAATTGAGACAAATGCAATTAGGTGGTAATGGAAATGCATCGCAATTTTTCCGACAACACAATTGCATTACAACTGATGCTCAACAAAAGTACAATTCACGTGTAGCAACACTTTATCGAGAAAAATTAAGCTCTCTTGCTCAGCAGGCTATGAAACAGCATGGCACTACAGTAAGTGTATTACCATTAGCATTATTTCATTATGTTTGTTTTGGTGTTTTTTCTTTTCTCTTTTTTGTGTAATTATTAAAAATCATATTCAACATCTAAACAACATTTGCATGATATATATCATTTTGATTTTCATTCTTTTTATCCACCGCTTCATTCATTTAGCTATTCTTGGACAGTCATGAAAATGACGAAACTAGTAATAATAAAAAGACGGAAGAAGATGATTTTTTTGCCGATTGTGAAAATGATTCATATGGTTTTTCACAAAATAATAATTTTGTTAATTCCAATGATGCAGCTGAAACCAAGGTTCGTATGTGTGATTTATCAGTTTTTCCATTTAAATTATTATTATTTTTTTTTTTTTTTTCATTCCTACTAATGACTTACAGCTAATGTCATATGACATACAAATATCGCTATATATATAGCATATGAAAATGTTATAAAATGTAAATTTTGAATTTATTAAATTGCGGCTTCAACATTTCATTATAGATTATTTCAAAAAAAGAGGAACCAAAGCCAAAATTGGAACAAACTGGAGCTCCATGTGTGGATTTTTTGAATTCAAGTGTTTCATCTGAACCACCAAAATCGACAATTGGAATTAGAAAAGTACAACCAAAGCGAGGGGTAAGTGTAAATCACAAAAATATTTTACAAAAACCAATAAAAACTTATATGAAAATCAATAATGAAACATTTTGTTTTGCATTGAATGTTTTAAATTAGATGGGTGCTGGTAAAAAAGGTCTCGGTGCAACAAAGGTAAAAACAAATTTTGCTGATTTGGAGAATCAAGCCAATTTGGCTGATCAACAAAAAGTGCCTGAAAAAAAATTAACAGAAGAAGAGCAAGCTGAAACGATTAATAGTGTTCGTTTGGCATATCAAGATTTATCATTAAAAGCTCAAAAGCATGAGGAAAAAATGAAAAATATTGATCCAACAAAAGCTAAACAAATGGAACGGCTTGGTATGGGTTTTAATGTACGTGGAAATGTATCGCATTCAGTGCTTACTGATATGAAAACAATAGCACAGGAACCAACGCCAAAATATACAACGAAAGTTTTTGAAAAAGAGCGAAAAGATGATTTTTTTGATGATTATTCAACTATGTATTCATCAACAACAAAATCACATGATTCAGATTTAACAATGATGGGATTTGAAACAATTGATCCAATTGAATCACGCCATTCCAATGTAACAAGCATGTTTAATGCATCATCATCATCATCATCATCGTCCGGTCAAAATATAAATAATAATTCAAATGCTCGATTTAATAGCAAAGCAGATAAACCATCCTATAATACATATGATAATAATGATGCACAAAAAAAATTTGGCACCGCTAAAGCCATATCATCTGATCAATTTTTTGGACAAGAAACATCATCATTTGAACGTTCGGCCAATTTGGCAAAATTTCAAGGTTCCAATAGTATTTCATCTGCTGAATACTTTGGTGACAATAAAAGCAATGCTTCCAATCGAGGTTTGTAAAATAATTAATAATTTTTTTATTAAAAATTAAAATAATGAATTAATAATGTTTTAATTTTACATATTATTTCATTAGCCGGTTTAAGTGATATGCATTACAATGGTCCTGATTTAGAAGATGTACGTGAAAGTGTTCGTCAGGGTGTGACAAAGGTAATCATTTTTTATTTTGTTGAAATTTATTGATTTTTATTTTAATTAAATTTTTTGCTTTTTTTTTCCCCCCTAATTTAAGGTGGCCGGCCGATTAAGTTCACTAGCTAGCGGTGTAATGTCTTCATTGCAAGATAAATATGGCAGTTAATTGATTGATGAGTTTGTTCAATAATAAGGATTTTATTGTCTAAAATCAATTATAGTTTTCTCAATGATTCAAATGATATAAATCTAAAAAAAAAAAAAAAAAAAATATCAACGACAAGTTCAAACTTGGGAGAATATATATTTCTTTTTATTTTTCTCTACCATCTTCCAATTATACATCTACATTTTGAAGAAATGATGTTATTTTTTATTGTTAGTTTTATTATTATTTTTTTGTTCTCTCTCAAAATTAGAAATAACAAAGAAAACAAATAAAATTCCAAGTTAACTTCGTGAACCAAAAGATCAATTGATGTTCTTTATTTAATTTATATTTGTGACTTTTCAACTTTGTGATAATATGTTTTTTCTCATTATTGCTGATTTACATCCTCAATGACTAATTGGAAAAATTCAAATCCATTGTTTACTTCGCAATTTTTGATTACAAGTTAATGATAGCAACAAGTACAAACTATATTTATTATTCATCATTTGTTATTGCATATCAAATACTCAAAATGATGAAAATGTGTTTTTCTCGAATACATTCTTGTGTTGAAAAAAGAGTCAAATCAAAATCGTCATAAAAAACCAAAAAAATTGATTTTTGATGTTCAAGTCGAATTTTTGGAGATTTTCAAATATCCAGAGAATTTCGTCTGAAAAGTTGCGGTTTTCAAATTCTTATAGTTTTCGAGTTAATCTATGTGCCGGATATCCATAATTGTAAGTTTTTAGGCCTTTTGAAATTGTGTTGAATATTTCATCTGTTTAAGCTTAAAGATTAAACAATTTTATTATTTTTATATCTGGAATTGTTAGAGCCTAAAAATCTACAAAACAGTCAGAACCTTCTACATGAAAATGAAATGTTCTTCTGCAATTTTGGGTTCATTGGTACAATTTTATTATTTTTAACTCTGAAATCTTCGAAAATTTTACAAAAATAAGAAATGAAAGATAACTTATAACGAAATGAATATTTTTTATCTACTCTCCCACGTTATTAATGGGAATGGACATTGAACTTATACAGGAAAGCAAAAAGAAAAAAAAAAAGATTTAAAAATAGCCAACCCAATTTCGTCTTTTTCGAAAAAATTTTGAGTTCATACAAGATTTTATTTTAAACGCAACAATTTTATCACAGTCGCAAAAATATGCGAAGCAAGAAAAGGAAAATAAAAGAAAGGAAAGGAAAAGAGAACTAAATTGAACAAGTGACCAATTTAAACAATCAAACATTATTACAATTGATCTGAGTGTCGTGTACAATAAAACTTATACTTATCTTTGTTGAGTAAGCATTTCATATTATTTTTTTTTTTTTCAAAGTACTGACAGAGACAGCGAAAAAAATTCCGTGACAGAATTTCATCCTATCTGTTTGTTTGTTATTGCTTAATTATCGTCGTGTTCACAGCGTGATGTTCAAAAAAGACAAAAAAATCAAAATTTGCTATTTCTACTCGTCCACTTGAAGATTTTTCAAAATTATTATCAACAAACAAACAACATATTATATGAACATGTAGAAAATATTTTCATTCAATTGAATGAACTCAATAAGTTATTATCAGAAGTTAATTGCGCACATTCTGTATGTATGTATTCTTTTTGATTGTTTTTTTCTTATACATTTTTTGTTTTTTATTTTTGAAAAATAAAAAATAAGAGAGAGAAGAAATCTCCGATTGTTCACATCGTTGTGCTTGTATTTTTCATGCATTGTTGCTATTTGCAAATTAATGATTTCACAGGGTGTGAATAAACGAATAAAATCAAAATAATCCTTGAAATGGTCTGATTTTGTTTTTTTTTTTTTTTTTTTTTTTCTACAAAAGAATTACAAACCGCGAAAATCAATTATTATTTTGACACATGACATGTCCAATTCAAGTGAAAAATCTGACAAAAAAGAAAAAAATAGATTAAAACGTAGATTAATGAAATTAATCACAATTTATTCGAAAATCATGTTTTTGTGTCATTGATAAACAGCGTTGAACACATAAAGAAGTAGTCATAATAAATTGTTGTTGTTTTCATTTTGTATGAATATTTCTGAGTTATCCGAATTGTATTGCAAAATCTAACGTTACCGGCAAAAAAGTCATCTATACAATTGAGTTTATATATTCAAAATTTCAGCTATTAATTGAAGAAAATTATATATTATCAAATATTGATAGTATTTTCAAAGGAATAATAGAATACATGATCTTTTTACAAATAGAATGTCAATTTATTTAAATTCATTTATATCGTATGAATATTTAAGTAATCGTATAAATGATGAGAAATGTTAATATTGAAACCAGTTCTCGTTTTTGTCAACTATCGACGATGACGATGACGAAGACAACGGCGACAACGGCACCGTTGCTTCCACCACCTCTTGCTATCATTGCTATGTATATCTTAATTTTTTTTCTTCATATGAACGCATAAAAATGAAGCAAAAATGGTTATTGATTTACCGATTAATTTTTTTTTTTTTTTTTTTATCTTCCAGCGTATAGAAGAATATCAGCTCATTGTGATGCTTTAGTTGTATTTAGCATTTTTCAAGTTTATACCATCACACATTTTTCTCAAGTAAAATGACCATACCAACACTATACTGATATACTTATATTATATATCGAGATTGACTGAAATACCTTTCTACATGCTAAAATTTTGTCTACAAAACGATAACTGGACGGTATTATCCAGCCAGTTTTGGATTATTTTTTTTTTTTTTTTTTTTATATCTGTATTTAAATATCACTAGTGTTCGGTTAACAATCAGTGGACAAAGACAAGTTTTTTCGATAAAAATTTGTCTAAACGGAAATACAGCAAATAAAGTAATTGTTGTTTCGTATGAAATTTCATTAATTGGTGTGATAAATTCCTTGGTAAATAGATAAATTTTTGGTATTTCCGATCTTTTCATCTGTTCTCAAGTGTCGACAAATGGCATTTCAAGCAAAATGATAATAGATCATTAGTTCAACGGTTTTTTAAACGATGACAATTTGTTAATATTTTTACATCTCATTCGTATTGATTTAAGAGTTTATTTTTTGTTTTTTTTTTATTTAATTGTTCTAATTCAACAGGCTCAAATTGTAAATATCATACAAAACAATGGTCTTTACGTCTCATTGGCTTTATGCCATTGCCATTTTATTGGCCATTTCAGTTCAAAGTCAAGCACAAAGCAATGCAGCTATAGCAACATCAACACCAAAAAATCGTAAGTAACATCATTTTAGTAGTTTTGTAATTTCAACCATAAACTTGTAGATTTTTATAGTGAATCGCATGAATGATGTTAAATTAATAACACTTCAAGTGAATTTATTTATAAATACATGCGGAATTGACGAAAAGAAATATGAAATAGAAATGCTTACATGATTCATTGCATTGTGTCGATTAAACAACAACGACGATTCGTTTATTTAGACTCATTTGAAATATTTTTTTTTTTTTTTTTTTTTTTATTTCTTCTTTGTTTGGATGATGAACGTTGATTTTGCGAGATTTGCTTAAACATCTGTATATTATTTACAAATGCAATTGCGCTTCAAGTATTATGCAGTTTTATAGTAGACATTCGGTGTCGTCTATCGTTTATTTTATATCATATTATTTTCATTGAATATTTAAGGTGAGAGTCATACTGCGCAACATACAATTTGATATAATACAAACAAAAATTCGATACAATTGTTTATTTAATCTATCAACGAAAACGTGAAACGACTTAATTTCAAACTGAAACTTTCTCTAACATTTGCAAAATGCTTTAAATAACGTTACATTTCATACATGCGGTAGAATATTAATTTCTTTTTTTTTTTTTTCGTATATATCTCACAACAACAATTGTATTCAACCAATTTCAAGCAAAATGATATTGAAAGAATTTCGAAAATATTTTGTTAATATGCTATAAACTAATGCTATATGTTTGGCTTAGGTGCCAATTTTCTTGTTCGTTTTGCATTCATTTTCTTTGGTCTTCGCAACAACAACAGCAACAACAACAAAAGTTATCGCGCGCTACTCTTTTGACTCATAGTACGCTTTCTAAATGTATGATTCCTATCAATAATTAAGTCTTGAAACAAATATGAGACAAATGTCAACAGTAATCAGCTGCATAACATGAAAATTCATTTCAAGCACATATTGTTTGAAACAATTTATTTCATTTTGATTTCCAGTTCAAGCAAATTTGATGGTTCTTCATATCATCCATTCACCTGGATTCAATCATAACGATGTGTGATTATAATCAATGCTATAGCAAATAAAAAGACATACATTTTTAAGATTTTTAACAAATCCAAAGGAAATTTTTAATATAACAAATACAAAAAGAAACTTCATTTTGAAACAAATACATATTAAATTGCCCGCATTATACATTTCAATAAAGTTAATCATTTGTCGCTGATGAAGACACTGAATAACAATAAAAAAGAGAAGGAAAAATAAAAGAATTTCTAAATTTAACAAGCTTTATTCTTATTCGATTTCATCATGATCTTCATCTTAATCTAAAATCATTGTTTTACAATTAATAGGAATTTTAATTTCTTTTTTTTTTTTCTTTTCTTTTTTTGTCTCGCTTTCGTATAGATTCTCGATTTTGTATTGTAGAAAAAGCTATAGTTGAATCACAACAATTCAATTAAACAATTAATTAAATTTGTTTATTTTTAAAGCATTTTAGCGCTTAAATATATCTTAAAACTGTTGTTGCGTTTGCTTTTAATTCTAAAATTGGATTGGAAATATTCGTTGCGACAAAAATGGTGATTGATGATAGACATACACGTGTGGTCTCTCTTTCTCTCTCTCTCTTCCACTTTCTCGAATTGAATAATGATAATTTTTTTTTGTTTTTCTCTTCTTTTTTTTGCTTTTTCATCGTCGTTTTTGTCGGTTTTTTGTTTTTTTTTTTTTTTTTTTTTTGTTTTGTTTTGCTTTATTTAAATATTAAGACAACGTAATTTTTTATCTGCTACACGTGAGCTAAACTCAAATGTAATTGGTCGTCGAATTTCTTCATGTGAATCACGTCGAATACGTTCTGGTTGTCTACCCATTAAACTATATACACAAATATTTCGTTCACGTAAAATATCACGTACACGTTTTTCCAATTCAAATAAATGCTCATCATTAACAATAACATCTTTTAAATCTTCACGCATAAAATTGGCCAAACGTATTAAATATTCAACATTATGTCCAGATGGTCCTTTGCTATCAACAATATCCTGTGCAATAATTGATAATGGTGTTTCACCAATCCATAAATCATTTTTATCAGTTGCAATATATAAAAGTGTTGGAAATGCTTCACCACATAATTCCATATCATCGGCTGCAATTCTTGGATAAAATTTTGTATATAATGTTGTGTATCCACCAAGTGTACATTCACGTTGTTTTAAATAATTTAATGCTGTTGTACCGGTAATTTTATATGCACAACCCCATGTAATTCCATCATTTTGTTCAATTAATGTTACTACACGACCGGGTTTATCTTTTGTACCACGATGTGTTGTATTGCCTTGCCAGAAGCGTCGTACATAACCCCGAATATAACCGGTAACACATTTTGTATATTCAAAACCAGGATACCTAAGGGGGAAAGGACGAAAGTAAATAAAAATAAATATTGTAAATATCCTGCAAATATTGCAAATATTGTAAATATTGTGAATATTGTGAATATTGTGAATATTTATAAATATATAAAAAAAAAACCAGAATACCAGCATAATGATCCATATCCAAATACCCAAATTTCAGTATCATTATTATTTGTATTGTTGTCAATATTGCTGCCAGCACTGTCACTGTCACTGTCACTATCTACATCTCTATGATTATCGTTAATACGTTGATCATCGTATAAACGAAAACCGTTTAATGGTTGTTGTTGATTTTGATTTTGCTGTCGTTCCATAATGGAAATTTTTATGTTTCAAGTATTTTTTTTATATTCTCTTCTTCTCAAAATCTTGTATACAATATGCCAATTAAAATATAAAAAATTTGAATTTTTGTCTGCTTGAACTTTTCTCTTTGGCTGGAATACACCCGGAAATAAACGAAAAATGTTTGTAAAAAAAAAAAAAAAAATCAAAATTCTTCAGATGAGAACGAAAAAAAAAAAAAACAAAAAAACAATCAATCCGACAACAGCAAAATGTTTAGTAATCCAGTAGTTGGGGTGGCATTTACTGGCTAGCTTCAATAACACACAATTTCAAAAGTTTAACTAAGCCATCGGGAAGTTCTGTATGGGACAAGAGATGCGAAAAATTTATTTTTGAAAAAAAAAAACGAAAGAAAAAAAAAACCCATCTCGTTTGCAAAAAAAAAATTGACGAAAATTAACGAAAAATCACGAAATGGATTGAATAAATTGAATGTATATTTAGTGATTTACCACATTGCTGCTTACAGAGTGAAAGAGAGAAATAAAAAGGCGTCTGTATATTAGATCTTTTCTTTGGTGAATGTATGTGATTTACAAAAAAGTGAAATATAAAATGAATATACTGCTGTTGCTGACAACACATACGTACACAGAACTAAGACACAAACATTCAAATTCAACTCATTCTTTTTTTTTTTTTTTTTTTTTTTTGTTGCAAAAATACGCACAGCAGCTGTAAATATTCTGCGCATATGTGTACTAATACAATCACGTCAGTAGTCAACCTGTTAATACGATATCATGAATAATGGCTTTTCTGACGTAAATCATACCCACAATTTCATTTCAATTTTTTTTTTTTTCTCCTTAAATAAACCGATTGAAGAAAAGTTTTTTTTTTCTAGATATTTCTTTTTTTTGTCGCATTCATTGTTAAGAAAACTTTACACATAAAACCGTTATTTCTTATTTCTACAGGTATATATTGACATTTTGTCGATTGTATTAATCAAATACGGATTGAACAAATGAAAAAGAAAAATTGTATTAATGCCACGACAACTTAAAATCCATTCGGATGTAACACATGTTTTGAATATCTTATTTTATCGGTAAACGTTACTCTCAGTTATGCTACAACTACTTCCAATGTACATGTGTATAACTTTCTATATATGTTTTTTTTTTTTTTTTTTTTTTTGTTGATGATTTTACATCAGTAAAGTTAGAGCGTTTATGTGTTAAAATTTATGAGATTGTCGGAGTGTAACAATATGAATCAAAATTTCAAATGCAAGTGTTTTTATAACTGTGTGACCATTGAACTTGGCACATTTGTCTTGAACACTGCAAAAATTCATACTATAAATGATACATACATGCATGCATAATATTTTCATTCTGTACGTTATTGACTTGCATCCATTGACAAGGATGTCTGTTGTTTTGGTTCTATACGGATTCATACATAAACGAATATTTATAAATTCTACTGCAAACCTATGTAAAAATGATGATGCAATATTTCAATGACGTTTCATATTGTCTGTGCATGGGGTTTTTTTTTTTTTTTTTTTTTTTTTTGCTTCTTTTGTCTGTACTTGTGATATGTTGTTAAACAGCATGTAACACATGAACCATATTCACCTTGTTCATTGTATGCATAAAAAAGGCGCTAATGTACCTTTACCTTGTACTCAACGAAGAACAGGTGTTAACGAAAAATATTCATTAAAATTACAGCTGTTTTTTTGAGATAGATCATCATTGCATTATTATTTATATTCACTATTTTTGGGCAATTCAATACAATGAACTGAATAAAACATTTTTTTGAAAAATTTATCTAAATATAACGTATGTTTGCACAAAAATGTCGTATGCATTTAAATAAAATAACATACAATACGTTTTTTTTTAATGTTATATCAAACAACTTTCGAGTAACCGGATATGAATTATTTATGATCGTGCACTCAATTTTGGTTAACCAAATTAATTTTGATTTTATTATTATTCATAATTACTATTGCGAAATGTGATAGGTAGAAAAACCTGATTAATTATATTGGATTTCATTTAAAATGTTGAATATTTGCCATGCTTAAAAGATTTCATTTCAATAAGATCATTTTGGTTCTTCATGCACTTTTATACCTACTAATGTCTTAAAATAAATATATATTATCTGAAGAAATTTCGTGGTAGAATCTTTCTATTACATAAAATTTCATGAATTAAATTGATTGTTTTTAAAAATATTTTTGATTCATTTCAAATTCAATCAACGGCAAATTTATCAATACAAATCTTTTTTTTTTTTTGTTTTTTTTTCATATCAAATTACATACTCAACTACTATTGTAACACATTGTGTTCAATAGATATGTATGTTCGATTAGCAAATTTAAAAGAAACACCGAATGTGTTTGATCGTTGATTTGAACGTAAAGATTAAAAGGGAAAATAATTGTAATCTAACGGAATTACAAAAAATTAAAAGAAAATGTGTATTTTTGTGCAGCAATTTGTCTACAAATCATTATTTTTAAAAAAAAAAAAAAAAAAAAAAAATTAAGTTTTTTCTTCTAATTTTCCCAAACCGGATTCGATGTTCATTAGCAATGATTTTTTCGAAATATTTATGAACAGAAGAGACTATAGCACCTTCGAGAATTTTGAATTCTCTGCATATGATCGCCGGACTCCAAAAATGTCCATGAAAATTGAAAATGTATTGATGTCGACAAAATGAACCACAAGCGATTAGTAAAATTTATATGGTCATTGTTGGGGAAAGATTTTCCCACAATTTTTTTATTTTTTCAAATTTAGATTCATCTGTTGATTCATTTTTTCTATTTTTTTTTTTTTTTTTTTTTTTTTATTCAATTTTTAAATCATTATCAAATTATCATTAAAAGCCGGTTATTTTGAAATGTTAAATTTCATGTTTTTGTGTATTTGTACTTTTATAGCAAAAGATCTTGTTGCCGAGGAAGTTATTGTGGAATCAAGCTTGAATGTGCGTAATCCACAATTCCAAACAAGGTAAATTCAGTGAATTGATTTTAATTTTTCTTTTCGAATGAGATAAAATCAATAATTCCAGGCATAAGCGTCAATTTAATTACGGTGGATTCGGTTTTCCGCGGCCAAGTAATTATGATAATTCCCAAGCTACAGCTCAGTCAAATTCGCAAAGTAGCTCATTTAATCCATTCGGTTCACAACATGCAAGTGGTTTATCTGGTGCACAAGGTAATTTAATTATAAAATGAATAAATGTGATTGAAATCAGTTTAAAAATATTCATTTATTTCCATAGCTTTCCAAGCTAATGGCCCTAATGGTGGTTTTGGTGCAACGTCAAGTAATGCCCATACAAATACACAAAATATCTCGCCATTTGGTTCATCGGTAATTTTAATTTATTCTGAGTTTTTTTTTTTCTTTTCATTTTTTTAAATTTTTCTTTTCATTTTTTTAATTTTTTTTTTTTTTCATTTTTTTAAAAGAAATTTTTTCATTTTTTTAAAAGAAATTTTTTCATTTTTTTAAAAGAAATTTTTTCATTTTTTTAAAAGAAATTTTTTCATTTTTTTAAAAGAAATTTTTTCATTTTTTTAAAAGAAATTTTTTCATTTTTTTCAATTTGTTTTTCATTATTATTATTACCAATTTTTCAGGGAGGTTTCTCGAACTCAGGTAGTCAAACATATAATTTGCCAAATGGGCAAACGTTAAATATTGCCCACAATAATGCATTCTCGAATACAAATGGGTCACCAGCAAATAGCCAAGGCAGTTCAATATCATTCAGTGGCTAATTTCATTTTGATGCAATATAACAATACATAATGAAAAGGAAAAATTTAAACAAGGGAGACGAAACAAATTATAAAACTGGAAAAATTACTTTTTTTTTTAGAACAATTTAATAAATATTGAATACTTGAAAATTTCAACAACAGTTTTGTTTGTTTGTTTGTTTGTATCTGAGCAAGAACAATTATTTTATTTATGATATAGAATATAAATTATATGGAATATGTTTCATTTTCTTTTTCCTCATGGTTGGAAACAATGAAATGATTTAAAAAAAAAAAAAAACGAAGAAAAAAAAAAATGTGAAAATAAATTCAAAAACTGGAAAAATTGTTTGAAAAAATTGTTCAATTTTTCGATTTGAATTTAAATTCAAACAGCCGAGCACAAGTCATCAATCATAATCTATGAATAGTTTAATTTGTGGCATTTTATCTAACAAAGTGTTCATATCAAAAGTGGATTATCTTATTAAGTGGGTTCTCTATTTTGTTGTCATTTAATTTAATTTGGAGAATAAAATTATCTCTCGTTTATTACCATATAACAAAAATTTAGGCTCTTTTTGATATTTTCTGTTTTAATATGATTTTTTTTTTTGTTTTTTTTTTCTTTTCATTTTTTTTTTTTTTTGCGTTGGTTTTTTGTCTGATGATGTATGCTTTTGTAGAAAAAATAAATTGCAATCTTTTTTATCTTTAGCCCATTTGATAAAATAATAAAATAGTCTGGAGAATTTATATTTTTTTTTCTTTTGTTTATTCTTAATAGTGACAATATCGTTGTTGCTCGCTATTCATCCATTCTGTTCATTATTACCAAATACATAAAAAATTACAATACATTCATATATATAAAAACTGATTTTAATGTGATAAATATTTTCATTTAATTTTGCTGTTGGTGTCTGGCGGTTTTCTCTTTTCATTCGTTATTAAATTCCTTTATGTTCCCGATATATAATGAGTGGCCGATGGTTGATTTTTTTTTTTTTTTGTTTGTTTGTTTAGTAGTTCAATAATGCACGCAGGTGTTTGCTTCATAGATTTAAAAATTCGGTCACTTAATTACGTCCGAATTCTTTAGCATCATCCTCTGTGATGTCACCATATTCCCAAACACCCAAGTGATCTTTTCGAGCCAATGCTTCAGCGGCAACGTATTCCTCGACCTGTAAATAAACATTATTGTTTTTGAGTGTTAATAGATTTGTAAATTGCTATATAAAAATATGTATTTGTTTGCATGAAATTTAAGTGCCAAATTTATGACTGTTTTAATGATGAATGTCTTTGTTGAATTACGAAACGTAAATCTAAAATATCGATTAACGAAAGCCATCAACAAAATTTTCTCTACGAAACTCTAAAAGCACTGACACAGGAGCGTGGATTTACCACAACCCGTAACCAGCGACTCTAGTTTCGCCTATGATTTTCTATATATCATAGTATTTTTTGGATGAATTTTTTTTTCTCCTTTTTTTCTGCAAATTATTTTGAAAATACAGTAGAAATTACGAAATTGCTTACCAATTTTGCGAGTTTACGTTCACGACGTTTTTCCACCAATAAAATTCCGTCGGAAATCAACGCTTTACCAATATCATTATTTGTTGTTGGGTCTGTAAGTGTTGCGAATGGTTGACCATTCACCCTTTAAAAAAAAAATGAAAATGAAAATGATATTTAATTAAAATGATAATTCATGAAATGTAGAAGAAGAAAAACAATTTTATAAAACTTCACACATACTTATACTCAACGTTGAGTAATAGATTGTTGTTGAGCGCATCCTGAGCTAAGTTCTTAGCTGCTTCAACTTTGTCATCTTCTTCTGGAGGCAGAGAAACAAGCGCCAAACCATAAAATTGAGCATATGGCTTGTCGCTAATGAAGGCGGGTGGAAGTGAAGCAAGACGAGACGTTGGAACAGTCTAAAAATTTTTATAATTAAATATTTTAAATACAAATTCACCGTTTATAAGTAAATCAAATTGTCATTTGTCAATTTCTTTTCAAAAGATAAAATGTATTTTTCTCATTTTGAAAAGGTGTGTTCGAAACAAATCAATTAATATTGAAGAAAAATTATATTCCCAAAGCAACATCGATTTAAAACTGTAAAAATGGACTTTGATTACTGTAGCACATTTGAATGCACAAAAAAATATTGTGAATCATTAGCGCTGATGCAACAAATTAACCACTTAGCAAATTTTAAAATCGACAATGCGTTGCTATGGTTTTAAAAACAAACAAAAATTGTTTGTATTGAATATGTTTTCATCAAAATAATGCATTGATTTAATATCGAATATAGGTAATTTTGCAAGTTTATGACTCAAGCATTCTCTTTGAAACGAAAATGGATCTAAGGAACTTGCGTTAAATTACTTGCATAAATGATTTTGAATGAAATAATTTTATTTACCTCTTTGTTACCGTAGTCAACATAAAGAATTGTAGCATTATGGCCTTGAACCTTTTCAATTTTGGCTCGATACCATTCGTTGTCTTCGGAAAATTTAGCAGCACATAAATCATTACGTTTTGGAGTGTATGCGCCGGTCAATGGTGGTGTATCTTGGAACTCTTTTCGCAATTTGGCCATAAGAGTTTCTAATTTGGCACCTTGATCAGTATGTTGTGCATAGAAATAAAGTTCAGGTGTAATTTCTGTAACAACAACCTTTTCATGATTAACTTTACGTTCGGATACTTTATCATCCTTGTCTTCTTCTTTAATTTCTTCTTCTTTGACTTCTTCCACATAATTGGCCCAAATTTTTTTCTTTGCAGCTTTGGCACTATCTTCGGCCGATTTTAATTGTCGATAATATTCCGTTTTTTCAGCACTAAAATGAACGCTGGCCAAACCTTCTTCAACCAATAATACCGATAAATTAACATTATTTTCGGTCCAAAGCCAACCAATAAGGCTGGTTGCTGCTTTATCAGTTGTATCAATATGCACACTAACATCACGTTGCAGGATTTTTTCACGTACAAATGCAAGGGCCTCATCACCAAATGGTTCACCTTCTTGTGCTGGTGCACCGCCAACACTTGGTCGTGATGATCGTGGACAAGAAATACCGGCAAGTAAAAATGTTACCAAACAACTGTCCTTTGGCAAATATAAACGGAAGCGCGATCCACTGGCAATAAATTCAACAATAGCTTCAGTGCGAAGTGCACGTTGCCATGATGGTAAATATTGTTGTTTTATACGCGAATGATCAATGGTTAAATCATTAATTCTCATTGAAGCATCTTTTTTGCCATGCACACCTTTATTTGATTTTATGGCTTGAGCTTCGGCTGTCAATAATTCATCGTAATGTGATGAACGTTGATCATCATCTTGACGATATCGTACAACAGTTGCCAAACCTTTTCCAACTAAAAGTTCGGCAATATTTCTAAATGATTGGAAAATAAAAAGAAAAATTTTCTTTTTTCAATAAATTATCTATGAAATTGCCTTTGAAATGTTTCATCATTCTAATCAACGGCATACATTTTTAAAAATTGAAACTTTTGTATCGTTAGTACACTGATTCCACATAGAATTATGCCATGCAAACCAAATTATAACGAAACATTTCTCTATCACATCAATTTATTTAAGTTCAGAATATTGAAATATTTCGAATAAATTTTAAAATTAATGTGAATGAAACATATGAAATCAATGATAATGTTTTCTGTACTTACTGTCCTCCAATTAAAACGGTGTAACAATATTTCTCCGGGAAATTGTCACGTGCCGGTGAAATATAATCTAAAACACATTGGACTTTCTTGCCAATTAATTTTTTACGCAGGAATTCACGGCATTCAAACATCCATGGGATATCATATAGAGGACGGAAGTTTTTCGATCGTGGTGCAGGTTTACCTTCGTCATCAGCAGCACTAAAATACAATTTTTATTCCAATTTTTTTATTAATTTTTCTTTTAATTTTAGAATTTTTTTGCCATTGATTTCGAGTAAAAAAAATTAAATAAATTTCAAATATCAATTTGGCAAATAAATGGAAAAAACTAAATGAATTAAAATCGATTAACTCACCGGCCAGCCTCTCGTGGTGGTCGAATGCTTGAGAGGAATACTTTTTTAACGGCTCCGCTTGGTGTTTTGACGTTGATGGCATCACCATTAAATACCTCGAGAACGCTGCCAACGAAGTCTTTTTCTTTGCCAGTAAAATTCTGAGCATTTGATTGATAATCTTTCCACAATCTTAATCTTTTCTCTTTTGCTTGTCGTTCAGCAGCGCGAAGTTTGTCAGCACCTGAATCAAGTGAATCGAAATTATAACGAAAAATTATATTAAAATTGATCAAATTTTAAAACACAAAAATGGGAAAAAAAAAAAATTATGGAAATATTGTTCAAGAAAGACATTTTTTGAGCAAAAAAAAAAAAAAAAAAAAGAAAAAAATTGTACAAGGGGTGAAATCATATTACTGCAAATGTACACAGCAATACGTTAGAACCTTAATCAATCTTGCATTATATTGAAAAAAATGAGAACTTTTCAAGGAAACAAAAAGTTCTCGTTGCATGAATAATGCTGAATTTTTTTTAGAAATAAATATAAATAATATTGAATATTGAAAATGTTACCTGTTCTCATGAATGCCATGCTCCAGTCAACGCACTTGGCAAAACCTTCGCGGAGGAGAGCTTCGGCAATATTCCCCTTGGGGAATAAAATTGATCCAACAAAATTGGTATTATTAACGGATTCCAAGACAATTTGGACTTCACGTTGCAACAAACGTGATTCCACAAAATATCTGGCCTCTTCGGCATAGTCAACGGTCACACTGTGATCTGGTTTGCCTTCAGAATCCAATTTAAATCCAGGACACTATTGATAAAATATATAACACATACATTCAATAAAAATTGTTCAGTTTTATTTATTTATTTTTTTATTTTTTTTTTTATTTTCAATTAAATTTAATTTTGTACTCACTCTAATGCCAGAAATCATCAACGTAATATATTGGAAGTCAGGAACTAAATTGGCATAATCTGGATGTGGTACCAAAAATGCGCGCACAGTTGAACCATCTCGAACATGTTCAATGATTGCATTAACTGGTTTTCCTGCCAATTGATCAACAAAATTTCGTTGATTTTCTTGCGTCCATTTGATGTTACGAACATGATCCGATGGTGATTGATTGCTCCATTTATTCTTGCCAGCCGATTTAGCACCTTCTTCAAGTTCAATTAATCGTTGTAATTCTGCTGATGGTGTACGTCCACTATCTTTACGTACAGTTACCAAACCTTCTTGCACCAATAATTCCGTAACATTTGGTGCGGTGACTGGATCGCTTGCCAAATAAACGATACCATAATCACGGTTGGCATTTGGTGGGCGTTCACTGTAGAAGAAAACTTCTTCGCCAATCAATTTTGAGCGTAAAAATTCACGCGCTTCCCATGCCCATGGTTCATCTTTCGATTCATCGCTATTTTTTTTATTTTTTTTTTTTTTTTTAGTGAACAGAAGAGAAAAAATTCCATAACGTTAAACACACAATCATTTCAATAGAAAACCGGCGAAAATTTTCAAAAGAAAAATGAAAAGGAAAATGAAAAGGAAAAGGAAAATGAAAAGGAAAAGGAAAAGAAAAAAAACTATGTAAATTTAACTTACTTAGCTCCGGCAGGACGACGAGCAAGTTTTGGTGCGTACACATTCGAAAAAGTAATTTGTTTTTCTGGTGGTGGACCACCTTTTGGGTAACCTCGAATTATCACGCTATCGCCTGATAATACCTACAAAATTTGTTCAAAAATTTTTACATTTTTTCTTTCTTTCTTTCTTAAAATGCAAATAAATCGTATTTTCTTAGAATTCAAACAAAAGTCGTATTTTCTTAAAATTCAAACAAAAGTCGTATTTTCTTAAAATTCAAATAAATCGTATTTTCTTAGAATTCAAACAAATCGTCTTTTATTTTCGAATAATGAGACAGGTAGAAAAAAAAAACGTGCTAATTGCACTTTGAACACGATGTTCATTATGTGCGTGTTGAAAGCACATGGTGAAATGACCGATTTTTCTTTGTTTCAATTTAACATACTTGTTGGCACTTTTCACCAAATCATTCGGCATAAAGCATTGAGGTTATGTTTTTACACCATTCACCAATATACATTTGAAACAATGTGTGAGGATATTTTTGCCATTTCATTTATGACACAAAAGAAAAAAAAAAAAAAAGAAAATATTTGTTAGTGTTTGTGCATACATATGTCTAATAGATGGCGTACTAATTTGTATTGAAAAGAGAATGAAAAAAAAGAAAAAAAAGGTTATGAATTTGTCTGATAAAATTCATTGAACCAAAGTAATAGTTGTAGTATGCCATGCACATAATTAGACGAAATCCGAATCCCAAAACTATAAATATTTGTGCATTTGCATGTGCATGTTTCGACAGATAAAATGTCTGCACATCTTTGATGCAAATCTAATGCTATTTTAATACACAAAACCTTTTTCAATTTGTTGTTTCACATAAATCGAAATGGCCGAATTTGAAACATTATGTTTACTGAATCAATTGAAATACATGAAAATGGATTTGAAATATTTATCAAATATTGAACATATTAACATCTCTTTTCAAAATACAATATGAATGATGACAAAAAAAAAATAACAAAAACAAACAAAAAATTTCAATAGAAATTTTTAATTAAAAATCGCTTCTGTTATGGATTCGAGTCAATGTTGTTCTTACACATTTAACGCATTTTTTTTTTGTTTTTAATAAAACACACAAGATATTATTTGTATCTTAAATATGACACGTTGCAAAAATTGGAATTGATATTTTAGAAGAAAGTCGACTATTGAATTTCCATATGATTAACATTGATTACCATAGATTAACCGGTTGTATAGATTTTAACAATCAATGTTCATAGTTCATTCACTTGGGGGGCTTGTCATAAAATTTTCTTTAACAAAATATGGTTTCGTTTATTTAACAAATAGAATTTAAGAACTTCATTGATTTTGAAAGATTTCAATAAACTTATAAAAATAAAATAATTTTTTTTTTTTTTCTTTCAAATCTATCGAAAAATTTATATAGTTTTGATTGTTCAATAAAAGTGAAACATATCTTCATTTTCGAAATGATATGGTTTAGATGCCAGGTTGGCACATTCAAATTTAAGCCAATCGCTGTTTTCTTTAATGTGTATTATGTGTGCACACGTCAAAAAAAAAAAAGAAATGTATGATGGTACACAAGGCACGCACACAACACAAATATACACTATCAAGATACAGACGACGAGAACCAACCAAAAAAAAAAAAAAAAAAAAAAAAATATGTTTCCTTATGGTAAATGAAAAATTTGAAATGAAAAAATCGTAATGATTACGGCCTAAAAATGAATCTTAAGCACTCAAGCGCTAACCGATCATCCGTTAAGAAAATCGAATCACCCGAAATCATACTATATCAATGGAAATAAATGTGACAACTTACCTGTTTAACAATGCCCTTTTTTAGAGGAATTGGAACAACGGCGGGAGTGCTCATTATTTATAATGGAATGGACTTTTTTTTGTTTTTTGTTTTGTTTGTTTTTTGTTTTTTTTTTGTTTTTTTTTTTTTTAATGTTTTTATTTAATTTGCAATTGATTCGATGATAACTGTCGATTATTGCTGGTATTTATTTCGTATCACGTTTCGTTGTTGAAATAATATTTGTGCTAAACTAAATGAAAACACATTAATTATATTAATGCCGACACGACGAACTCAAAAAGAATGTCTAAGCTGAACGATGTGAATATAAAGTGAAATATACTGCGGCACGTCACTACACACTGAACGTAAATTGCATTGACTTCTCATAACAACATGCCTTCATTTCTTTCAGTGGATTCACTGTTCAAAGTGAAAGAAATTAAGTGGGATATATTTTGACGGGTTTTTTTTTTTGTTACTTTCGCCATTAACATCACATAACTAGTGACATCTATTGTGTGTTTAGTTCTTTGTTTTTATTTAATTTATTATTTTGTGAAAATTATAGTTTTTAATACGTTTTCTTCTTTCTAAATACATTTTTAACTATTTAAAATGTATTATCGTTTTTTGTTTAATAAAAAAAAAATAAATTATTGAATTTTCAGTTATTTGTATTCTTTGTTAAATACATTCCATTGAAATGGTTATTACACATTTTCAATTTGTCAGCTAATTAACATAATGACCATCAGAGTTCGCATCATTGCGCTTCTGTCAAATTCATAGAATTGTATTTTAACTGGATACGTTTTTATTTTTACAGAAAATCAAAAGAATAAATGAAATAAAACAAATGGAAAAATTAGGTAATTATATTGAATGAATACACAGGAATAAAATTTTCAATTATAAATAAATTACCAATTCAATGTTATATTACGAAATATACATACGAAATATATACAAAACATTTCTTACAAAAAAAAAAAAAAAAAAAAAAAAGAAATAAATAAAATCAGTAACAGAAACTCAAGCTGATATAAACAAAATATACGAATAATTCCATGAAACAATTGTAATTGATTTAAATAATTGAAATTCTTGTTAAAATGATTGAAATAATATTTTTCAGCTTTCGGTAGTGATTCTGAAGATCTCAAGAGGAAGGTGGAGAATTTACGTAGACAATGTACGTTAAAAATGTCACAATTTGAAATATGGTCATGCTCTATGGTTTACATAAATTTGATTGAGAATTTGTTTTTTTTTTTTTTGCTTTTTTTGTTTTTTTTTTTTTTGCTTTTTTTTGTTTTTTTTTTTTGTTTTTGTTTTTGTTTTTGTTTTTTTTCATTTTTAGGTAATGATAATGAAACATTATTGAAGCATTTTTCATTGATGTATAATGATCTGCAACCAAATGTACAGAAATCTCTTGATGATCGGGCACAAATTCAAAGAAAATTAGGTTTATATGATTTGGATTTACCAATTTTACTTGAATTACAATGTACAAATACTGAGAAAAATATTGGCAAAAAAATCGCAATAATGAAATCCACTGTGTGTAACGAAAAGCTTCAAAAGCGGCTAGCACAAACAATTGGTGAATTGGATGAAGCGAAAAGGTGAATTTAAATAAAACATTTAGTCGTGATAAAAGAAAAAAAAAGAAAATAACATATGGTTTCATGTACTAAAAATATATGTTTCCATTTCAGTTTATCCACTAATATGCGAAATAATCTTAAACAATGCGAACATCTTGATCAATCATTACGGGATGCAAATCTTCAAATTGAAACATACACAGAGAAAAAGGTAAAATGAATTTGACTGGAATAAAAACCCATCGTGCAAATTATACATTTTTTTTCTGATTTTTCCATAGAAAAAATTGGAAGAAAACATTAACATTGATCTTGAGCGCATTTTGGTGAAACTGGAGCAGCTCGCCGAATTATAAACATTTAAGTCAAAGGGAAGGGGAGAAAAAGAAAATTTATAATTTCCGATTTAAATAAAGCATTCAAAGAAATTAGAATGAAAAAACGTTTATTATTCATATTTTCGATTGAATTTGAACAATTTTTTTTTTTTTTTTTTTTGTAATTTTAATCCAAAGCAATTTATAAATGTGTTTGGAATTTTTCAGATATAGATGATGCTAAGATCGGTTAGTATGACATATGCAAAAACAGAATAAAATTCAATGTTGAATATATTGTTGTATTGAAATTTAACAAATATTTCCGCCGCTGACATTTAGATATCGCCACTTAGAATTGAACGTAACTTGACAGTTGATTGGAAAAATTTTCATTTTTCATACTGCTTTATTGTTTTTGAAATAATTCAAAATGGATCGTGGTAAGTTTTTGTTTTATTTTTATTCGAGAGGTCCTTCTTTTTTTTATTTGATACGCAGAAAATGAGGATCGAATTATTTAAATACTTTAGATGCACAATTTCCATCGGAACAAAGTTGCAGAGAAAGGTTTCAACGATTGAAAAGCAGTAGGTTTGACTTGAACGACAAAGAACGGCCAGATTAACCATTAAAATGTAAAGATGCGGATTTGCAAGCATGTATCGATGCCAAACGCTAAAAGAACTTGCAATAGAAATGAATGTAAGTCAAATGACCATTTGCAGAGATTTGCTTGCAATGGGAAGAATTCGAAAGCTAGGAAAATGGATCCCATATCAATCTTCTGAGAAGCAACTACAAGCATGAAGCACAACATGCAAAAAACATCTCAAAGAACACAAAAAGCATTGTTTTTTATTGCATCGAATGGTTACTGATGAATCACCACTTTTTACCATTACGACAAGATCAAGCAGCGTATGTTCATCCGGACCAACCATCGCCAACGAAATCCAAACGAGATAATCATGGCCAGAAGGTTATGCTTTGTTTTTGATGGGATCAGAAGGGAGTCGAGTTTTACGAAGTGCGAAAATGGATCTATGAAATTACAAAAACATCTGAAAGATGGCGTGAAAACATAGCTGATGATCGGTAATACATTGATTAATGTACATATTCCTTCAGTTTTGAAATGAATGCTTCTTTTTGATGTAAACTCGTATGCTGAACAAAAAATTAAATCATGGGTGAAAATTGTAAGAATTCAGCGTATCTGTAACGTTGACCAGCCAAAGATTGTACGAATTATTCAAATTGAAAATCAAATACAAAATTTCACTCGATATATTTGGTAAATCCCAAAGTTACCTAATCCACTATGTTATCATAGAGCGTTTCTTTGTCTTTTTGTATTGAACTAAACCAAGGGGCATATAACGCAAGCAACAGCTCACAAATTCTTTCGAATGCGTGCAACTGTGTATATGGGACATTCACAGTGCGGTAAATTTACAACAACAAAGCAATACTAAAACAACGCATACAAACACATTGCTCTTACAGATATGTTTGTATGCGTTTGTCGCAAAAACATTTCTCTCACACATATGTGTAGTTCAATGAAAATGACGAAAGGCGTCGCTAGTCACTTATTTTTGACAGTTAGTCAAAAAAATTTCGTGACTTTTTGGTATCTTAGCTAAATCCGACCCTTGCGCACGACGAGGAGGCAGTTGTGATGGTTGAAAACATTTGCCAATATTCAGAAAATATTATTTACACGCATTTGCGTGTTGCTATTGTTGTTGTACATTGGTGTAAAATTGTCCCAAAATGTCACAATATATATGATTCCGTTTTCGGTTCGGATCACATGCAACCATAGATTCTAACACAGGCAAGAGACGCGCATTGTCAAATTAAATACATTGTGATGTCATAATACAAAATATGCACGCCATCTTTCAAAAAGACGCTAATTACAATGTAAATGAAGCGAAGAATGAGAACAAGAAGTGAATGAAGAAGAAACCATTGCATTGGTTTTGTATTATAGTTGTCTTCTTTTTGAAAGATGGCGTTTTATGACTGTGTCGTATCAAGGCACATCTCTCCAACACAGGGTTCCCAGGGTTTCCATTTCATTAAAAATCCCCAATGATTAATACCTAAAAAATTTTTAGATCTAATAAATGATAAACAAAACTTTGCATTATTAAACATATTTCATGCCAACTCAATGTTAATGTTTTTGCCATTGAACCATCAAATACGAGTCAATGTAATTAATTTTAAAACAAATGGATGAAGTGCAATAGTTTTACTGATATTTTTTAGGCCTTTTCCTGAATACTATTTCAAGTATTCTATTGTCTAAGTCTAGATTAAGGTCTATTAGATTTTCATCGAAAAAATCTTCATTCAATGCTACTAACGTAATTGAATAGAAATCATATAGATGTAGCTAGCTGCCTTCAAAGTGCACGGAAATGTTTTAATAATGGAAAAATATTTCATATTAATCAATTATTGACAAAAAACCCTGAAAACTTTCAGTGAAAAGTGTAACT
This sequence comes from Resseliella maxima, assembly GCA_029041755.1. Taxonomy (NCBI): domain Eukaryota; kingdom Metazoa; phylum Arthropoda; class Insecta; order Diptera; family Cecidomyiidae; genus Resseliella; species Resseliella maxima. Next base: position 2,144,553 of record JAQOWM010000013.1, on the reverse strand, counting down.
TTTAAACTTTCGCGATTTTGAAACACTTCGAAAAAATAGATTCGTTTAAAACGTCCAAATCCACAAAATAAATTTTTCTAAATTGAATAAAACACAAAAAATTCGTTCATTCGTCATTTTCTGGTTGTAATCTCGACTAAAACATAAGCTTTAAATGTTTTCAATCAAAAAACATTACCAAGGACTACCATTACGAATAATAACTGGAAATGATAGAAAAAGTAGACATTTCATTACACAAACATTTTGAGATATGATTATTTTTGTTACTTGTAAAAAAAAAAAAATTAAAACGAATATACTCGATACACAATGGCCAATTTTTTTTTTTTTTTATTTTGCAAACTTTATTGGTAATACGTTAAAAATTAATATTGCGTCTACTGCAGTCAGAAAACTGATTACATAAAATGTGCGAGCCAAATTTATTGATTGTTTTAAAGAGCAAAAACAAGGCATAAATTATGGAGGTCGTGTGATGTCATTGATGCACTATATTCCGACGCATGGTAAACAATAAACGTAGGCAAAATAAATATTGAAATTGAATCGCATCGCATCGCCTTTATTTGTAAATATAAATGGTTTGGTAGACTCTACCTCTCTTGTTCAGAGTACTTTGTCCATCTGTCTCTTTCTTTCTTTCGCTCCATTTCTTCTTCCCTTTCTCTCTTTTTCTCTTGCTTTCTTTTTCTCTTGCTTTCTTTCTCTCTCTCTCTCTCTCTCTCTCTCTCTCTCTCTCTCTCTCTCTCTCTCCATCTCTCTCTTTGTTGTGCCCATTCTGTTGTTTTCATCGAGTATGTCAGACATATTCATATTGCCAATTGAATTCCAAACGCTCCCTGATGTTGGAACGTTTTTCGATTGCCGAACGGATTCTTGCCGAAAGCCATGTATTGATATTAACATGGAGCAGCCGCGTACACTCTTATCGACCTATTCGACAATATAACGGTACAACGGTAGCATCAGCAGTAACAGCAATGGCACACAATCGAAATGCTACACTGACTGAATACCGATAAACGAATCTGTGTAAATTATTTTCTGCACGACTTCAATGCAAATAAAATCCATTGATTTTTGGATCTTGCTGGCACTGCCATTTAGTCGATTTTGTATTTTTGTGTTTTTTTTTTTTTTTTTTTTTTTTGTTCTCTCTTCAAGCACTCACTGTTTTTACGACAGCCGCTATAGTACAGTGCTTTTTGTCTTGAGGACTGAATTCGATGTAGATAATGGTATGTATGCATGACGTCTATACTGGTTTTTTTTTTCTTTTCTTTTTTTTTTCTACTATTTTATTTTCATTATTTGCGTCGGAGTCGGTGTTGATTTTATTGGTTGGAATGCGACTTTGAAAATTTATGCTATCGATTTTGTGCAATCTAAAGAATTCATGTTATTTTTAAACAGATGAACTAAATTATCAGTTCGATTTCGCTCATTGCCATTGGCTACTGCAATAAGAGACTCTACCATGAATGTTTTTACTTGTATACATAAATACAAATAAACACTTGAACTAAATACGGAAAATGTTTGTTGTATTATTTTTATATATTTTCGCCCTTTTTCTTCTTTTCTCAAAGCAAGAGATCTCTCTTTCTATCCTTTTATCTTTTTCTTTCTCACTCCCTCTTATATCTTTCTCTTTTTTTTTCTTTCTCTTCCTCTCTCTTCCTCTCGCTCTCCTCCTCTCTCTCTCTCTCTCTCTCTCTCTCTCTCCCTCTCTCCCTCTCGCTCGCTTTCTCTTTTTCTTAAATTATATCTTTTAACCGACGTTGGCATCATATCTTAGTACTAGAATATTTCATTTTGTTTACTGGTCCTTTGCTTTTCATCTCATTTTGTTGCGTTTTATAAGAAGGAAATGGAAAAATAGAAATGAATTTGTTCGCATGGTTGAAATGGAAATTGCACGAATATACAATTTCAACATGATGAAATCGACATCGGCAAAAGGGAGGATAAAATGAAAATGAAAAAAAAAAAAAAATCGCACGATTTAATAATAAATGCTTACCGTTGAAATATAAAAGATTAAAGAATAAGTACATCTCCGCAGGCTTTATTTAGTTATTTACTGTTACAAAGAAATGCATGCTATACTTTGTTTAAACGAATTTCAAATGCAATGCATGGATTTTGGCTGCTTCAAATCATATTCAATTTTAAAATAAAGTAAAAATGTTCATTTTACTATAGTCAAAAACTACCCGTAGAAATGTTTAATGGTTTTGTGTTAGTCATTGGCGTTTTTCTCATCTCATTGCTTATTTCTTTTTTTTTTTTTTTTTTCTTTTTTTTTCAGTAAAATATTCGAAAAGAAATAATATTGAAGATAAAAATGAAATTCCCAAACAATGAAATTCCCCATTTACCACTCAAGTTGAGAATAAGTATGAAAAGCTTAAAAGATGTTGAAGCAATAAAACCAGAAGATCGTTTACATATTTCGTTGATTAAAAAAATGGAAAAGAAATTAAAATGTCATGTGAAAAGGGGTCGTTTTGCTTTTCGAATAGGGCGGTAAGTGTTTCCATTTCGAACAATTTATTCATATAGAATGTGCATCATATACGTATTACAGACAGCTTCCCTTTAATAATAATAAAAATAATAATAATAACAACAAGCATCGACAATAAACCACTTTGTGTCGACAGTCGAAAATCAATGACATATTTGTGTTTGATGTGCTGCTGATGGGTTGTGAAAAATTTAAAGTGCCTGGATATTCCCTCGAATGTAATAATAAAAATGCACCTTACGGTTTCACAATTACATTTATTGTACATTTTACTTGGAATTAGAGAACAACAGAAAACCCATCAAACCGCAACACCAATCGAAATGTGGAATCATTACAGAGAGGCAAAAACCATTTAATGCTATTCCAAAAGATACACCACAAGCAATAGCAAGGTACAAAAATATGTACGATAAGAGCACCCAAACTCGAATATAATAGAAAAATGTTTGCCACAAAAATGCGTTTAAAGCTAAACCAAATAAGTGTTATTTACGTTTGTACGAAATATTGTGAACATGTGTTATTATTTTTATTGATTGTGTGCTTAACATGCACAAATGCAACCATCCGTTGTGTGTGTGCGTGTGTGTGTATGTGTATGTGTATGTGTGTGCGGCATTGTACGTTTTGATTCAACTCATACTCGTTAATATAGTCATCACATAATCCTTTCCAAAAGTTTTTCATTTTTGATAAGCGCGCAAATATTGCGATGGTTCTATACTATTTTATTATAGTAAAAATGTATCTTTAAGACAATAAATTAGTTTTTCAATTGTTGTATAGTTCTCTTTTAGTGTTTCCCGGTTTTTAAAAATTTCATCCGCTTTTCGGCAAGTTTTGATTTAACAAACTACAAAATAATCCGACTGGTAGCGGGTATTTAGTATTAAAATTTCGTAACCCTAAAAGTACTTTGTATATTTCACTATTGATCCATGAAAACGGTACAACTGTCTTACTCCATACATACAAACACACACACACACACACACATACGAACAGTGAAATTTGAATGTTGGTTGTTGCTGTTGTTCTCTCTCTGTTATCATTCCACTTTATTCATTCAATACACTTATTCGCTTTTCAAGCAGCAATTGCAATCGAACCCATCTGTCGGCTTTTTCCCAGCGATTATTGTTACGTTATATTCATTTTGTGCGATATTCGCTCTTTGGTGCTTGTTCAGGATATCATGTCGTTTGAAATATGAAAGTACATATAGAGGAATTGTTTCAGGCTTGGATTTTTTGTTTTTTTTTTTTTTTTTTTTTTTTTTTTCCTTTTTGACTAGCAATTCGTTAAAACTCAACTGTAAATCTACTTTAATGAAATATCTACATGATATCAAATTTGAAAGCGCGCACACATATACACACATACATCAAAAATAGACACATATCAACTACTTAACTTATGTTGTATGAACGCGCAAAACGCGCCCCCAATTTAATAAATAAAATATTTAAACATACCGTGTGTAGATGAAAATTATTTTATTGTTTAGCAGTTTATAATTTTAGTGTTTGTTTTTTTTTTCTTTCCTTTTGCATTGGGGGCGATCGCGAACATAGTTATAACGTAATCGTTGATGAATAACACCCTCTTTATAATGTGTCTGTTGGCTTTTGATTTCTCTACATTTTACTCATTTCCGTGGTATTCTCAATTGATAAACGTTGACTAATTGACAAAAATGTTTCCTTCCTTTAAATTGATTCGAATGTCAACTTTTTGATTTAATCAAATATCAAAAAAAAAAAAAAAAAAAAAAAATAAAGTACTGATTATGAAAAAATAACGTATGACATATTCAATTTTATACATTACCCAATTTTTCTATTAGTTTAACCAAAATATGAATTTTCTATTTGAATAAGAATTTGCTTTGTTTTTTACATCATTTTTTTTCTATTCAAATTTAGTGCATTCAGTCTATATCGCACGATATGGACATGATGATATTCTATTCATTGTTGTATACAGATTGTGCCACGATTTAATTGTTTTGTAAAATCCTTTTTCTCGAATCACCTGAAGCAATTTGCCTACTTTTTTTTTCTCTTTCTTTCTCACTTTCTCTCTTTCTCTCTTTCTCTCTCTTTCTTTCTCTCTCTCTCTTTCTCTCTCTTTCTCTCTCTCTCTCCCTCTCTTTCTCTCTCTCTTCGCTTTTGTTTGCACTCGTCGTTAATTTTCTTTCTTTCTTCATTTCAAATGGAATGTAATAACTAAATAATAAAAAAGAAAAAGTGGAAGAGAGAGAGAGAGAGAGAGAGAGAGACAGAGAGAAATGAATACTAGTAAAATGGTGCATATTCGAATGTAATCCATATGTCCTCATCGTACAACCAACGTCGCATTCATATGTTCCAATTTTGATTATTTACTTATTTACATTTGAATTTGGTTAATATGGTTCATTTGTTGGTTGTGGGTCACGAATGTTTTCAACATTTGCTGAAAGAAAATTTTCAATTCGATTCACGTTCCTTCTGCAAATAGCAAAAAAACGAAAAAAAAGAAAGAAAAAGAAAATAAATTATAATATGTTTCAACTCTCTTTCAATATATTCAGTGCAATTCAATTTTTAGACTTTCAACATTGAATTTACACTTTTTTAATTTTATTGCGAGAAAAAAAAAACAACAAAACAAAACAAAAAAAAAATACCCCAAGCTATTCCGTCTATCATTCTTTCAAATAAAGTTTTTGTTTTAATTATAACAGTTGGTGTTTATTTTGCCCAAATAAAGCTTGATGATGAAAATAAAAATATGTTCAGGGCAACATATAGGGAAATGCAAAAAGACTTAACTCAACTAATATAGATAGATAGATTAAAATGTGATATGTTACTATTTTCGATTTGATTATTATTCATGCAATATGGCTTAAAATATATTGCATTTGTTTTTAAAATATTGTGAAAAGTCACGATATCAAAATATTCTTTCAAATCAAACAAAGAAAACTGAATAAGAAGAATACTAAAATGACAACTCATGTCAAACACATTCAAATAAACATAAAATGAATTGTCTCTTTAAATAGTACAATGATTAAATATCAAGTATATCATTTACGATGTCTGTTACACCTGATAAAGTGAAGAGATGCACTTTTTGTATCCACATTTATTTTTTTATTTTTTTTTTTTTTTTTTTTTTTCAAACTCGAGAAATTGCCCTGATGATCATTTAATGACGGTCGCCTTGTGGAAAAAAAAAACAAAAAATAAATGAAATCTATTTATTATTCTTTTTCTTATATGAATGCCATTGACATTAAGAATGCATAAAAGCGCACCTCTTTTTATCAATTCGCTTAATATTTTCATATAGATGTATAATATTCATTTTATGTCATTTTATTCATTTTCATTTTCATTTCATGTCATTTTGTTGTCACTTTAGATGTGAATTTTATTGCATTTGGAGAAGGTTATAAAACATGATTACTGATAACAAAAGGTTATCAGAATGTTTTATCGCATTGACAAAGAAATTTTTGTTTTTGTTTTATAAAACAAAAAACAAAAAAAAAAACAAAAAAAAAAAAAAGAAATGAAACGAAATAATCCAACGCTGATTTTCATTGCAATGCCCAATGTTTTTCTTCTTTTACAACCATAAGAAAAACCATGAGTAATATTATAAAATTGGATGGCAAAATGGTGTGAATGATTTTTTTTTTTCTTGTCAATAGATAACATTAAGCCGTCGGGAAAAATAGAGAGATTTTTGAACAAATAATTGTATGTTTTCGTCTACAATTCGTTTCGAATAGTTGAATTTACACATCAACAACACGAAAGAAATATGGCGATGATGGTACAAACGGGATATGATAATACAACGGATGGAGTATAATCATGTAGGGGATGTTATTTGAAATCCAGCCTTTTTTCCCATTTATTTCGAAAAACTAGTTAGATTTAAATTATGCGGGCGTGCTCTTTTCTTTCTCAATCTTCTTTTCTTTGGTTCTCTGCATTTGTTTGTGCCGTTTTGAACATACAGAAAAATGAACTTTGTATTATTTCGTATGCTTTTTTTTTTTTTTCTTTTTTTTCTTTTTTCTTTGCTGTACCAAATTCAACTATGTACTAATCAAATCAGTCAGAAATGAAATATCGTCATTGGACAATTATTACAATTTATATGCACTTGCGATTCATTCATGCGAAATGTTATGACATAAATATCTGTCAGCTAATGTTTTAAATTAAATCATTTGTTTTTTCTTTTAAATCTTCTTTTTTTTTTTATTCATTTCAAGCGTCTAAATTGAATTTGCTTATGTTGTTGTTTTTTTTTTATTATGTGCAAACGATGGGCGAAAAGATCGTTGAAACGAATTAGAAAAGGTATTGTTTATTTTAAAGTTACAGCGAAATCAAAATGCATAGCAAATGAGTAGTACAAACATAGACCGGTCAAAGTGTAAGCATAGTTTTGGACGAATATATACAAAAGAGTTGTTTTTTTTTTTTTTTTTTTTTTTTTTTTTGGAAAAAAAATATTTATATATTTGATAATCAGCAGTGATGATGATGGTAATTATCACCCCATCATTTTGTTTTATTTTGAATTTTTTTTTTTTTAACAATTTACTCATAAATAAGAAACAAATAAAATAGCCTCACAACCACATCAACAAATGAAATTACAATCAAAGATGTGATAAATTTCACACAATGTATATTGTTGATGGATGAATGGATTCAATCATGGATATCAACAAAATTTCAATATGATATTTATGTGAAAATAATACAAATGAAAAAAGACAAAAAAAAAAAAAAAAAAAAAAACAAAAAAAAAATCAATGGAACTTAGACTTAGCAACTATCATCATCATCATTGATTAGAATTTTTCAAAGAAATATGTCTAGTTCGGTTGATTTGTTATCATTTTATTGATAGTTGAGAAAAGTTCATTTGTACAAAGTTCATGATAATAATAGTTCAGTTATCATACAATTTCTAAATCGATAATCATAGCTCAATCTTATATTGTTCCAATTCAAATATTGTGCCAATCGATTAAGTAAATTACATTTCAAACAAATTTCAAAATAAAACATAAATAGTCTATTGTCTATTTAATACCATACCGCATCAAGTACATAGGTCAGAAAAAAAAATTTAAATTGTACTGATTACAAGTCATCATACAATGCTTCTTTTATTTGTCGTTGACTCTGTTTTATCACTTCATTATCGGAACAGAGAATAGGTTGTATTGTTTGCTGTGTTAATATGACAAATTCTAGATTTAACTTACTTCACTCAATTACATTTGGTTGGATTCTAATCGATGATCGATATTATGTTGTATGTTTTTTTTTTTTTTTTTTGGTTTTTTGCCAGTTTTTTTTTTGTTTGTTACTCTTTTGCCACTTATTCATTGTTTTATTTTATTTTATTTTTTTTTTTTTTGTTATTTGTTATTGTTCATTGTATTATGTATAAATTTAGTACTAAATTATCATAACTTAATTTACGATTTTATTTATATTTTTGTGGCGGTATTTAAACCGTATTTTTTTTATTCCAATATTTTATTTCTTTTTTTTATATACTTTTTTTTGTAATTATTAGTCAATATCTAATGTCGATAGATAGATTTAGCTAATTTACAAATAATAATACAGACTTGTGTCTCATTTTGTTTTGTTTTTTGTTTTTTTTTTTTCAACTCATGTCAATTTTGCCAATCGACAAATAGCAATTTATATGAACAGTTAGTCATATTTGCCGCTAATCTTTCATTGTCTGTGTATTTTTGATTTTAATCAAAGACTAATTACATGTGCTGAAGTAGCACTATGTATTTAATTTTAAGTTGATTTATGATTTTCGAAAATTTCGTTTCGAATTTTTTTTGTGCTTTAGTAATTATTCATTTTATTCTATAATCGTTTTTTGTTTTTTTTTGTTTTTTTTTTTTTTTTTTTTTTTGATTTCATTGACTTGACAATGTTATCAATGAATAATTTATTGTCTGTTGAGTATATGCTTCGTCGATTACTATATATATATAATAATATATATATATTTTGTTTTATTATAATCGTTGCAAATGAAATTACGCCATTTTCCTTTTTTGTTTCCAAGTTTGAAACAGTAAATCGAAATATAATTATTTTTTCCATGTTCAAATTGAATTTTCTCCCTGTTTTTTGTTTTTTTTTTTTTCTTGTCTTTTCTTTTTTTTATGTTTTTCCGCTTCGAACGAAAATGTTCCAATCAAAAGTCAATATTGTCATTCAAATTAGAAAGTCAGCTTTGCAAATTCTATCACATGATTGTAAAATGGATTTACAATGATTTTTAACGAGACGAAAAAAAGCGCATACACACACAGACACACACACACATACATACACACATATACATACACGAAAAAGAAAATGAAAGATTGAATAAAGAAAAGCAACAACGCGATTACATAAGAAAGCATACACAAATGAGTAGAAGAAGAAGAAGAAGAAGAAGAAGAAGAAGAAGAAGAAGAAGAAGAAAAAAGAAGAGAAAACCATGCACACAAATGAGAAAAGCGGAGGCATGTGAAGGAAATCAAATTCCCCCATTTTGTTATCAATACCAGTTATGCGCAATAAATATCTTCTCTGCTTTTTCTGTTGAATCTTGGATTCGTTCATTTTTTTTTTTTTTTTTTTTGTTTTTTTTTTATTCAATTTTTGTGTGCTGATGCTATGCTTGTGTGCTATTGAATGTTTGTATTTGTGCATTCAATTGTGTGCATTGTTGCGCGCTCATACATAACCATCCTCAGTTGACTTCATTTGCGCTGTCGATTTGAATCCTGTGTGAATCCCCCGTATGCGCACACATATGCATTGGGATGTGATATTATTCGATGGATGTTATGTTAGTATGTGTGATATGTACTGATGATTGTGATTCAAGTTAGTACGCATAAACCGTCTATTTTACACATCAAATACCATGGATAATCCTATACAATTTTCATTCAATATCATCTATACTATGGGACATATATGTTAACTTTACAAATATATATACAATATGTCTATGTGTAAAGATATGCTTCTCCAAGTAGTCATTTTTAGGGGAGCCACTTTTTATAGCTTTGAAAAACACATTACAAAATATGTATATGAAACGTGAAGTTTGTTCCTTTCTTTTTTTCTCTTTCTCATGATGTTTATTATATATTATTCTTACATTATTCGAACTTATATTATAATCAATAACTTAGCCAAAATATTAAGCATAAAAATATTTGCAATGAAACCAATGAATTTTAGAGAGAGAGAGAGAGAGAGATAGAGAGAAAAAAATACACCATCCATTTGAATTATTGGATTGATTTTTCACAATTCATTTTTTATTGTTTATAACAATATATATTTTGAGGTGATAAACATTTGATCATAGAAACATGAACAGATTTTTGAATTCACCACAAATGGAAGGGGTTTTTCTTTGAGAAGAAAAAACAGCTTTAATTATGTATAAATAAAAGTTTAACAAAATTGTATGCGATAACAGTGCGTGTATTATTTTGAAATGGTTTGGTTTTTGTTGAAAATTTTACTTGGTGACATTTTCAAATAACCATATTTGTGTAATAATTTTCGATGAGTGAGAAATGAGCGAAAGAATAAAAAAAAAAAATAAAAAATCAATAAAAACTCTTCAATTTATTCGATGCAATGTGGTAAAAACAAATTTTAATGTATGCTGGATAATATGCGCAAGTGACAAATGCTTGATTTTGTTAAGTGGTTGTCGTTGTCGTTGTTGTTGTTGTTATTATTCATGCTTTTTTCTTTTGCTGCTTTTCCATCATGTTTGATTTTCGTTTTGTTTCCCGATCGTCTGGTTGCACTTTGCACACTTTGTGATCGTTGTGACGGTATTATATTCCACCCGTCAACATTATTCTGAATCATTTTTCTCTCTCTCTCGTCGGAATTGTCATACTTTACGCATACAGTACATTGTTTTTCCATTCCAAATAGACTCGAAAGATGAAAAGCAGCGCCTTTTGTCAATATTTATTGCAATAATATTTATTCAAGACGAAAAGAATATACAATTGTATACATATAGCACTCTGGCATGCAGTGTTATTGTTTTTAGTCTCTCTCAATGTTCGATTTCTTAGCGACTGTTCGCTCTAGCTGCTGAGCTCGCGCTCTTCATATTTCTTTTTTTTTTTTTTTTTTTTTTCTTTCGTTTTTTTTTCTTCTTCTTCTTCTTTTCTTCTTGTTGTTGTGCCGTACATTTCGACGAATTTATTATTATTTCCTTGGTACAGTAACATACGTTGCTAAAACCGCCAAGTAATGGCATTGGCAGGTAATTGGGAATAAAATTCAATAGTTTGAATTGCACAAGAAAATGACGAATTGTGAGGGAGAGAGAGAGAAAAAAAGAAAAAAAACATTTCGTAAATAAATAACGGCAAAAAAAAAATTAAATTATCGATGAGCATTTTTTTTTTTACTTGATGAATGTAAACTGAAAGTTTGGAATGATTGGGAATGATCTCTTCTCGAGGATGCGATAAATTTAGTGACACAACATTTCTTGGAATGTGAATTTTTTGCGAATATTTAATAGCCGATTTTTGTTATACAAATATTGACTAAAGATGCGACAGGTATTGGCTATGATATTGAAATAATAACAGCACGAACGGCGCGGCACGTTAATTCTAAAATTTAATTCCGTCGTTCGCATATCGGTCATAGAAAATGTATATTGACGAAATATTCATCGTCAATGTTTATTACCTGCAAAGATACATTGCTTTCAACTGGTAAAATTGAAATGGGCGCAGCAAAGAAATAAAGTTTTAAAATGACACACACACACACACACACACACACACACACACATACGCAACATTTGCGAGTCCGCTTCAGTATGAGATAAATACATATATTTTCGATGAATATTTAAAAACGAAAATATCAATGAAATCAACAAATGGCCAAGAAAATGGATACAAGATGCATCCGCTTACAGTGTTTGTACACTCTACTTATAATACAAATAATAATAAAAATAATAACAATCATAATTAACTCAATGAAGTTAAGACAGAGTGAGAGAAAGGGAGAGAGTGAGAGAGAGTGAAAAAAAAAAATATCAATTTCCGTACGAATGTTAATAAATGGATAATGTATGTTGACGTCGTTTGAATCAAGTTTACATACTCCGGCTTCGATTACACCACTTTCTCATGAAATGCAACGTTCGTTTAGCGAATCAATGTAAACAAATGAATTAAGTTTCATCGAACGCATTTTCAAAGTAATGAAGATGTCTTTGGCTTTTATTAGCCCTAGCTATACACAAATTCCCATTAACACGTCAAATGGCCAAAAATGGCCAAAATAGAAATTAATTTTATCTATCTATATATATTTTATATTATGTGTTTAAGTTCAAAACGTTTCAGCTTACAATATCTATCAATGCAGCTATGACATGTTATTGAATACAGAAGGTGGAAAGACTAAAATTTCTCATCATGTTGGCCCTTTTTTTTTTTTCTTTTTGAAATGTTTACATTGATATAGAAAAGCCAGATTGCTTTCTATTAGCTAAATATGCTGGCATCAACTATACTTATGCAGTATATATACAACAGCACACAGTTATCGAATTGGCTGCATTACAGTTTGATGTCATTGTATTGATTGTTTTTCTTGAATTTTCTCTCTGTTTCAATATGGGCAACATAATAATATTATTGTCCCTCCCTTCCAATAAAATGCAGACCGATTTTATTTCAATGAAATATAAAATGTACGGAGGACGAAAAAAGAAAAAAAAGAAAAAAAGAAAAGAAAAAAAAAAAATATGAAAAACAAAAACGCGTTCAAAGCAACGGAAAAGCATTTATGACTATCTAACTGGGTAATTCAACACTGATTGAATAAATAAACGTTGTTTGCAAACACAAACATACTATCGGATATGTTCCGAAAGCATTGCAAGATTGATTCGATTCGTTTTCGCCCATTCATTCATTCATTCATGCATTGACTGTTGTGTACAATCATTGGAGAAAAAAAAAAAAAAATCATGAATCGTAAAAGTGCATTAGAATCTCGTTTCACTATCATTTTTTTTTTTTTTTTTTTTTGGCCAACAATTTTGTTATTTTATTTTTTTAGATTAAAAAAGGTCGACGATCTAATTTCTTGCTGAGTACCTCTTTTCCTTTATCTAATTTTCGGTTTTGCTCTTTTTGTTGTTGTTGTTGTTTTTGTTACTTTTTTATCCGAAAATAAAATACAATGACAGCGTGGATTGTTTATTTTATTGATTGAATTTTAATTTTCAATTTGAAAAAAAATTACTTTCGCTGAATGACATTTTACAATAATATCATTTTGTTTTTCTTCTTTTAACTTAAAAGAAAATGTTAACTCGAAAATATCAATAAATATTTTCAAAAACAATAATTAATTGATTGAAATATAACAAAATTTACGAGAGAATTCAAAATATTACCACATAATAATTCATTTTAAGCTTAAAAAGAAAAAAAAAAGAAAAAAAAATCAATCTTAATCTATGACCAATACATAAATTTACTGGTCATAAATACAATTTCGTTTTTCCGTTTATATGTGCCAACATAAATTACAATTATTATGGTCAAATGGTTGTTAAGCTGTCCGGTTTATATTAGTGTTATTGTACCGCTGTTAAACATCGACATATGAAAAATTGAAAAAAAAAAAAAAAAAAAAAAAAAAAAACATTTTGTTGTAGTATGGCAAGTACTTGGCAAAGATGTTAGAAAACCACACTTGAATCATGGCCATCATTCTTATTGTATTTGTGGAAAATGGTCTTTATCAAAGTGTTCATTTTCCAGACGACTAAAAGAAACAAACCCTTGGAGTTTGATGTATGTGTATGTGTGTGTGTGTGTATATTTACACCAATAAAGCTTGACCATTGAACAGATTACTAGACGCAAGCGGAACAAAAGCTAATCCAATATGATGGATTTCCGAATTTCAATGCTTAAAATTATTTCCATTAAACTAATTACACTGTGTTGATGTATTCGTATTCATGAAATATGATGAATTTTTTTTTTTTTTTTTTTTTTATTATATTCTCATATGCTTATAAGGCCTGCGCTGAACGTTCAGTATCTATACATTTGATCATAGCATGAAAAATTGTCTCGCCATTTTGTTTCAATTACTTATAATTCTGATGGTTTTTTCTTACCTATTCCTCTGTTGATAAATTTATTGTGCTTTTTTCGTAGAAAAGAACGGGGAGGGGAGTTGGGAAGGGGTGTTTGATTCTTTCGTATCAGGTATGAAATAAGCACTATGTCAAAAAATTGATTTATTAATATTGATTCAATATTCGACATTACAGAAGAAGAAAAAAAAAGATAACAAAAAAAAAAAAAAAAAAAAAAATGATAATAAATGAGAAACAGAGAAACAAAAATTCCTATCTAGGACAATATACCTTGTTATTGTTTGAATTGAATCGATGTATGGAGACGTCAGCTCCCAAAAGATATATAGATAAAGGGTCATTTTTATAAATCCATCAATGAAAATGAAACATAATTCGTTCACTCAAATATATTAGCACATAAAGTAGATAATTGAAATTCGAAATAAAAATGGGAAAAGTAAATAAAATTGTGTCATTGTGTGATATATAATCATTTTATCTCTTTCGTTTGTTACATATTCATCAAATGTATACATTTTCACCGAATTGAATCTTCTTTTTTTTTTTTTTTTGCCAATTTCGGTATAGATAGGTATTGCAATTTATTACAAAACTAAAACATACATCAAACTTTGAATAATTCAGAGGAAAAATGCCATACAGAAATGTTCCGTGGAAATATGACAAACGAGTCCAAATCTTCGTACTTAAACTCATATTTTTACGAAAGAATTCATAAAATTGAACGTATTTGTTATTGTATTTTTCGTATATTTGTATATTCGTACTCGTTTGTCATTTTTTCCACGGAACTTATCTGTATGAAATTTTTCCTCTGAACTACTCATATGTGCTTTAAATTCATATAAACGAAACATATGCATCTATTGCATATATTATATATCATTCTATAATATCATAACAATTATGATGACTTCATTTGAAGAAAAACATATTCGCAATTCCGTTTTAATTTAAATTGGTATGATATTACAGGAAAAACGTCAAGAACCATACCCTTTCGATTTTAAAAATGCTTGAAAATGATGTTTGAAAATGAAATGAAATGTTTACTGTTGTTAAAAATCAATCGGAACGCTATTTCGGGTGAATGGTTTGGGCTGAATTACGTTTTTTTTTTTCTTCTTAACGCTTTGAAATTTGCATTTTACACAAAGTAATTAAAGAAATGATTTATTTACAACAGTTGAGGTGGCGTTATCAATTTAAATTTTCAATCGAAATGGCATGCATTTCATATTTTATTTTATTTTTATCGATTTAAACAGATTTCAATAAAGAATATTTGCATATATTTTGTTGAAAAAAAAAAAAAAAAAAAAATTTCACTTATTTATTATCACATCGTTTCAGAATCAATATTTTGATAATTTAAAAGTTTGGTAAAGCAATAGAAAAATTAAGTAAAATAGCTTATTAAATAATTTAACACATTTGTATTACAAATATGAAAAACACACTTGCTGGTTTGCATGTTTTCTATTCTATTTTAAGGTTCAGATGTTTTATTTCTACTAATCGAAATACGTCTGATAATTCTGTTATAGTCAATAATTTGTCAATATTTGAGCAAAAGAAAAAAAAAAAAAAAAAATGAGTAGAACTTGAACAGAAAATTCAATTGAAAATATATTTTAATTTAAATGAAATGTTCTCCTCCTAAAGTATAAAAAAATCAAATAAAATCTCCAGCAAAGCAATTAGAAGGCGGAAAACTTTATAAACATTTTACATATTTTCATTATTAACATATTAAAAAAAGCATATCAACGAGAACAATAGCTGGTAGATGAGAATCTCTACTTGTTTAATGGTGTATAATTGTTTTGGTTTTATAATCTGGTGAAACGGAATAATAACTTGTATATAATGAATCAATGAATTTTTCTCTTTCATTTTTAAATGTTAAATAACAATGAAACAAGAATATGATTTCAAGTAAACGTTTGATTTAAGTGTTTATTAAATATGACCCATGGGTTGATTGGAGAAGAGGGGGAAAAAGGGTAAGTTACATCGAGAGGTGACAACCAAGAGGAAGAACAAAATCCGATTTTCAAAAGAATTTTTCTTTTTTCTTTTTTATTATTAAATTCACCATGACTAAAAAAAAAAAAAAAAACCCAAAACAAAATACAAGTAAAAAATCAACCAACTGATTTGGAATGAGAACAAGGGATATGCGAACGTTGTGTACGCAGCATTTCTCAAGTACCATTTACCAAGTGCTTTTGTACTTGTTTATTGTGCGTATTCGTTTTTTTTTTTTTTTCTCTTATTGATATTGCGAATAAAATCGTTTTAGTTTGCGTGACAGGTTTAAGAGGTCATTTCAAATTTATCCATTGAGAATTTCTATTCAACATAAAGTGCAAAATATTTCTACAATGAATGTAAGAAACGAAAAAAAAGAGGAAATTTTCTCATTGATTGTTATCATTTATGGGATGTAGCCGAATGAAGCATGTAAAGAATCAGCTTTGATTTGTTTCTTCGAAATGGAACATTCGGAAAATTGTATTTTTTTCTTTTAAATAATTCACTTTAATCGAAGCAACTAATGCTTCAAAAAATGTGCATTAAGAGTGAACAAGTGCAATTTGGTTTCAAAATCTAAACGAAAATATTTGTAATTTTGAAGAATACCTGCGATTTTCTGCGAAAAAAAAAAACAGTTTATAACAAACAGTTGTTGTATGTTACTTTAATTTTTATTATCTCTATCAATTAATATGCTTTATCTACATTACTGGTCATGTCTGCATGCATTTTTAACATATTGTTTATCAGTTAAAATAACGTTATTTTCCTCGCGCTAATCTTACATATC
The DNA here is from genome assembly GCA_029041755.1 of Resseliella maxima. Taxonomy (NCBI): domain Eukaryota; kingdom Metazoa; phylum Arthropoda; class Insecta; order Diptera; family Cecidomyiidae; genus Resseliella; species Resseliella maxima. The sequence goes on along the minus strand of JAQOWM010000013.1, from coordinate 2,127,943 downwards.
TAGACAAAAAGTAAAATTTTCACCAGAAATGCGAAATAAATATTAATCAAATATACAAGTAAAATTATTTAATACATTGTATGCATTTGCGTCGATAGTATAGATTGTGTTTGTTAAATGGATTATCTTTCGAAATAAAAAAAAAAAAAAAAAAAGGCGATAAAAGAAATTGATGCAAAACAAACAGAAGAACCTAATGTTAAAGTCCGGAACATGTGGAATTGTATGCAATGTATTGTACATAGATTCATTGTAAATAATTACCGTTGGCTTATAATTGTTGGTGCTTTTTCTACTGAATTTTAAATAAACGGTATTTCACTTCATTTTAGATCAACGAAAACATCATTTCATCACAGATTTTTTTTTTTTCTCCCCCCGATTTTTATTTACACGCTTTTTGTCCAATTGAAGAATTTTGATAATCATATGTGTACTATTTAATTCAATTCAATCGTTTTAACCTCATTACAGATTATTTCAAAATTCAATATACATTTTCGTGATATATCGACTAGATGAGAGCATATAACGTATAATGAAACAATAATAATAAAAGAAAAAAATAAAATTGATTCTAAATATAGATTAAAAGTTCAAATAGCAATGAAATTTGTTATCGTTATTCAAAATTTAAATTCAATTGTCTGTATACATATGTTCAAAGTGAATAGTTTGCTTAATTTTGTACTGTCTGATTTTCTGTATCTAATTGCTTGAAATACATGTACTGCGAAATTCATAATTAATTCGGTGCACAGATTTATTAGTAGTATGAGAGACATTTGAAGCAGCATTTTAGCCACTTCAACAATGTCGATTACACATTTTACTGGTGTATATACCACGTTAAAATGCATATACATACATTTATATATATATATACGCAAATATATATATATATATATAAAAACATCCCCGATTCTCGTTTACATTATTACGGCATGGCATGGCGCAACTCTGTGCAAATATTTACCTTTTATTGTACTATTAGATATTTGTTAAATTTAAACTACACATCAAATAGATTTTATTAAAAGGCATTAGAACAGCCGAGTACACACATTCAGTTTGGCTCCATATAATATTTTGCAAACAGTCAGTCTGGCAGGCTGGCAGGCAGGCAGGCAGGCATTTCATCTATGAGTCCCATAGTAAGTAGACAATCAATTGGGACAGTTTAATGTATAACGGCAGGTTGATTGAATGGAGCGCACATGATGTGAAAATAGCAAAATATTTATGATAGAATGAAAGACGCATTTTATCAATCTCTATCGTTGATTAAGAATACATTTCTGTATATAATATAAATTTATTCGATGTATCCCTTACGTAAGGAAATGATTTCTTTTCTCTTTTTTTTTTTTTTGAAAATTTTCAAATTTCCATTGAAATTGTTGCTTAATATTAAGTGAAAGCGTGCAATCGTGCAAAACTCAAGCAACTATATATCGTTGTTTTTTTTTTTTTTCGGTAAATAATTAACCAAAACGAATGTGTTTAAAATGCATAAATTTAATTCGATATGGAAAAAGTGAAGTTTTATGTTGATTGAAACGTCATTTAATTTGATTGATCCGTTATAAAATTGTATAAACGGAAAACACTTGGTTAAAAATGTACAAAGAAAATGGCATACAATGGTACATCATCACATTATACAATATTCACCCTTATATTTTTCTATAATAGATTGTCCATAATCTACGCAATAGTATAGATTTCCATGTTGTTGTTTTTATACTGAACAAATTTAATTTAAATTTGTTTACAACCTGCACACGCATTAGACACGCGCAAGCCTCACCTACATTACTGTGTAGTTTCCTTTGCCGTTCGCTTCACATTGTGCATTTTCGATGCCAACAATTTTATTGGTTATTGTGTGAATTTAGTTGAAAATGTACGAATACAAAGCGCATCAATTGCTTACATATAAATTGGTGTAGATGTGCATGTGCAATCCAATGTGAAATATCATGATGTACACACAGCATGCCACGCGAGGGAGTTAGTGTTTGAGAGAGAGAGAGAGAGAGAAAGAAGAGAGAAAAAGAGAGAAAGAGAGAGAGAGAAAGAGAGAGAGAGAAAGAGAGGGAGAAATAGAGGGAGAAAAAGAATGGGAAACGTGCACGTTAACAGATTGATTTTGACATTTACGCGAATAGAACGCAATACAATTATTTCGATTATATAATAAGTTGCAATGAATATGACTTTAACATTTTATGTTTTTCTTTTTATACACATGTTTATAGCAATTTTTCTTTTTTTATAGCAATTTTCATTCTTATTTCGATTCTTTTGCGTCATACAATACACAAAGTTATTCGGTAAATATTTCATTGTGTATTCGATAAAGTTTAAGTTATTTCTATTAATATCGTTTTATGAATTTTACAATATTACAAAAAATCATGCAGAAAAAAAAAGAAAAGAAAATTATTCATATTTATCGATTGTTATATTAGTCTGTCTATTAAACAATTTGAAATCAAATGTTGACAAATTATAGCAAAAAGTATTTTAATAGTTCGCACGTTCATCATATATTGCTAATAGCAAATTGCTTTTGTTATTGTTCATTTTCTCATTCGTTTGTATTGTTTTCATTGTTATTTTAAATGCATCGGTTGATGATGCCGGTTAATACATGGAATTAAATGCTCTTATAAAATTATACAATGGAACATTTTCGTTCAGCATCAAATCATAACAATACGGTTTTTATATTGCAACAATATTCCTGTTATTGTAATCGTCGTATTATCCTTTACTAATTATTTCAGCCCTCCAAAAAAGAAAAAAAAAAAAAAAAAAACAAAATATTACTACATGTTTATTTACAGCATTCGTTTGTGCATACAGCACAAGCTTAAATTTTCAACATATACTTTGATTTGAAAGAGAACTTAACACTAACACACACGTACGCACTCCCATATAAATCGTTAAAATGTACATGATGTGTCCGGCGTGAATATATACACACACAATCAACAACAACAATAATAAAAAAAAACCTTGCAACACTTTAATACCGTTTCATATACAAGTTGAATGAGAGCATCGTAAATAGTGGATTTACAACATTACGCTTAAAAATAACAAAATAAAATCGAAACAAGTAGAAGATTTTAATTGTAATTTGAATATATTCGTCTTTTTGTTGTTGTTGTTGTTGTTGTTGCTGTACTTGTCGGTTTCATTGCAATTGAATCAAATTGTTACTTTGACGGTTCTATGGGTCTCAATTTTGTTGCTATTGTGGAGCGTGCATGTGAACGTGCTTTAGGGTAAATCTGGCGGAAAATAAAAGCAGTTTGACTAAACAAAACAAAGTAGTGTGCGCAATACTATTGCTGGCGTTGATTTTAGCTTACATTGATTATTGTTTTTCAATCAAAATTGATACTGTGTCTCGGTCAATAAACACAAAACTCTAGTAGACCCATGAGATGCTTTGGCATAGGGCATACATTTCATGGGAACCAAACATTTATTGCAATATATATTACATTAATCGAATCGTGAATTTACAAGAACTTGAGAAAGTTTTTTTTTTTTTTTTTTTTTTTTTTATAAAAAGCCAAAGAGAGAAATCAGAGAAAAAAAAAGGATATACGGATAATGAATAAAACGGAGACAATGTGGGCGAGAGAATTGGCGTGAGTTTCAAAGTTTTAATTTTCAAACGATGAACCGCTATAATCTATTTTCCCCCAAGAGATACATACTCTTTGCAATGATATGAGTTTTAATGTCAAAGTGTGCAAATTACAAAACAGAGATAAACCATGTATAAAATGAGTATGTTTCTCTCTTTATCTCTCTTTCTCTCTTCTATCTCTCTCTTCTATCTCTCTATCTCTCTTTCTCTCTCTTTCTCTCCCTGTCTCTCTTTCTCTCCTCTCTCTCTCTCTCTCTCTCTTTCTATCTATCTATTTCTCTATCTCGCCTATTTAATGGAGCCTGTGTTAGTTATTCAAAACTGGCTATGATGTCAACAGAAAAGATATCGATCATACTATTATTATCGTTCTAATTATATTTTGTTATTGTTTCTGATTCACTGTTTACTTGATAATTTTCTTTCACTGTCTTTCAAATATTTCATTAAATTTTATTACTACGCTTCAATCTGCACCAATTTTGGGGACGGGTTTGCGACAATGATAAGACATTTTAACATTTTAACATTTTATTCCATTCGTTTATATTTCATTTATTCTTTTTTATATGAAATTACTTGGCCAAAATCACTTATTACAACAAAAGACTTATTGAGCTCGATGATGATTCCATTTACAACAATTTTTTTTTTTTTTTTTTTTTCAAATTTTTCACATTTTTTCCAAAAAGCTGTATTAATCCACTTACTATGATTATTGATATTTTAATTTCGAACATGTGAAAAATTATACAAATACTCATAGAACATCAGCTTCATATACTCCTATAAAACGGAGTTGAAATGATTAAAATATTCAAAAAAAAAAAAAAAAAAAAAAAAAAAAATAGAAAGAAAACTCCTGAACTGTGTGATTCTCAAAATTTTTCCACTTCTTCTTCTCGATGATCCGTATATGTGTTATTTTCCATTTCCAACCATTTTTATTATCGCAGCATCATGATTTGCTTTTCAAGTAGGTAATGTTAAAATGTTCCGTATATTTTATCTTGTTCGCATCTTTAAGATTTTTTAGTTGTTCATTTACACCGTTTTCTATATTAATTTTTGAATGTTGTTGCTTTAATACAGCGAATAGCATAGCCGTGAAAATGTATGTATATATAAGTTTTAAGGATACCTATTGCACTTGCTATCTTATAAGCTACAATAGGTAACCAAAAACTATTTATTGTTTTCGTTATATACATTTTATTTGAAATATATCATCGGCGGGTGTATAGAAGCCGAACATGATTTTGTTAAGAAAGCAAGTGAATCGGTTTTCTTCACTTTTCGGATGAATAATTGTGTCAGAGTGAAAATTTTGTTATTTCTACCAACAAGCGGATAACAAAAAATATTTGAAGAAAAAAAGAAGAATGCATGCGCACGTTGAAATGTTTTTTTTTTTTTCACATTTTTATACTTTCAATTGTAATAAATTTAGACTCATTATATTATATTTTACTCTATTCTATATAATTTGATATTATATAAAATTATGTGTTGGAAAGAACATACTCATCTATTTCATATAGTAAGTACGTCGCATATCCTTCGGAACTCAAAGCTGTTCAAATATTTAAACAACATTTTAAAATGAAATATAAATACATATACTTTGCTTGCCATTAGAGATAGAGATAGAGAGAGAGATAAAGCAAGAATAAAACGTGGAAAAAAGACCACCAACTCGAAATATGAAAATGGATACAAGAAAAAAAAAAAAGAGAAAAAGAGAAAAAGATATGAATGCCAGTTTTTAGG
>JAQOWM010000013.1:2092500-2117500 GCA_029041755.1 Resseliella maxima | reverse complement strand
ATTTAGAAGAAAAGTAATAATGTTTGTTAGTAATTAACGTCATTTTTTTATTTCATTATATAATTTAGAATATTAAATTCATTACAATTTTTAAAATTTAAAATTCAATCAAAGGTGATCATTTGAAAAGAATGAATTTGTAAAATGGTTATAATGAAATATGATTAAAATGTGTCCTTGATGCAAAAATTATTTCGTATTTAATGGATAAAATAAATTGTGTTATTCCGATTTATCGTCCCTCAATTAGACATTATAACCAATATGAGAAAGTGTTCACAATATTTCATGACAAATTCCATTGTTGGTTTCGCGTCAAAATAGTACAATGACAATGAACAAAAACAATAAAACAAATTGTATACAATGTAACATCAATACTGTTTCACATTCAAATGGAATCGATTGATTGACCATTCACACAAAGTTGATAAATAAATTATTCGTTGACGATGTATATCATAAATCGTGAGTGTGCAAGTTCGCGGATGTGTATATTAGATTAGGTTCGTTGGTTGTCTTCCTTTAAATTACCTGCAATTATGTCATTGTTGAATTGTAATCGTTCAAATTATGTTTGACATTTTTATATCGTTAGTCACGTGACTTTAGGGGTATTTCGATCAAAATATGGTCACATAGAGCGGAAGTCGTGTGTCTACCTATGCAATCAGCACACGCACATCGATCATCCGTTGAAAAAAAAAAAAAAAAAAATAATAAAGTATGGAATATGCATTTTTATTTTTTATTTTTCGTTGTTGTTGTTGTTGTTGTGTAATTTACTAATTCCATTTCCATCAAACTGTTGTAGACGGAAAATGTGATGATTATGTGAAATAACTTACTCAATTGTACCTTTTCTCAATTATCTATTCACCTACTTTACCATTTGCTGTAATTCGATTTCATTTGTATAAATTGTATTGAAGGTGAACCACAAGCACGCGCATGCACACACACACACTTATAACATATTCCATATAGTATTTGTGAAAGGGTCAATTGCATTTATCATTTAATTATTTAAAGTTTTGAACTCATTGAGTAAATGGGGTTCCAGCGATCATTTCCCAATGTAATTAAACATTTTCATGCACATCTTCAATGTTGATAGTGAAATCAGTTATGGGAAGTGGGAGAGGAGGGGGGGTGGGTGTGTGTGTGTGTGTGTGTGTGTGTGTGTGTGTTTTTTTCGGTGGAAATAGCTGAATCGAACTTTCTCACGAATCAATTTCATTCAGTGGCAAACATCAACACCAACACCAACACTAATAGCAACAAACAACAAAATAGAGATGAACAAAAAAAAAAAAAACAAAAAAACAAATCAATAAACTATTCTACCTGTTGTGAACAACTGGAATTGTTCAAACATCAATAAAAATTAGTCAACAATTTGTATTCGGTTTGTAATGCTCAAAATTGTTTTGGTGGCAAGAATTTACAATTGCACAGCGTGAAATCATTGTTGAACAATAAAATAAAATGCCGTTTAACATTATCAAAATCACAAATACGAATTGCATTTGCCAGCCAATCTGTTTGATTGTTGTTATACAAAGGGATGATAATCTTTTTGACAGCATTAAATATAAGTTTCGCATTGCACAAACTAAATAGAATAACAATGAAATGGGCCCGTGTGTTTGGTATGTTTTGAAATCTGGTGTATATATAATAGCCGTGTTGCGCATCCTTTTGCACTAGACAGAAAAAAAAAAGAAAAAAAAAAATGTCCAAACATTTTAGTACGTATTAGCGCGTAACCCACCAAATGTAATAATTGAACAATGAATAAAAATGACGAAACAAAACATTTTATATGAGATTATATGCGTATTTCCTACTAATAAACTGCTGCAAACAGCCTATAAAATCGTTTATTCGAATAGATTGTAACGGCAATGAAAATAAATTCTCCCTAATTTTTCACCATTCACCATTCACACATTTTATGTGACACTACACAATACGACACAGTACAGATTCTGTACTAATATGATTGAGTAATATGTTCAAAGTTTGTACTGAAAAGCAACAACAACAACAACAACACCAACAACAACACCAACAACAACAGCAACAGCAACAACGATAAAGATGGAATGCGCACCCATGCGCGTATAGCCCGAGTTAGCAGACATGATTATTTGAATATGATGAGAAAATCAGAGCACACATACATACAAATGGAATCAAATGGGAACATACCAAAGCAATATTATTAATAATACCAATGGTATATACAATACTCGATTCTCCGGGGAGAAAATTAGCAATAGCTTAACCTTAAACTATTACTTTGTTCATGTTTGCAATATATTTTCGAATATTCACCCTCGCAATAAAAATGGTATAGTATACACAAGTTTGAATGCGCGCGGTAAGCGGCGGTAATGATAAACTAAAGTATAGCATCAACCGAGCAATAGGCAAAATGGGCAACAATATAAAAGCATACATTGAAGTGTAAGCAGAACCAGTTCCCACCCGTCGGATTATAAATTCAATGTTTAATACAGGGGTTACGCTCTCTTTTCCACTGCCATCGATCTTTTCATTCTGAAGTTTAGCATTTGTCTCTAAATCTATATATATATATATATTGCATTGCATTGTGCGTGGACAAAATACATACGCTCAATATACAGAAGGTGAAACTCCCCGATATTTCTTCTTGTCTTTTCTAAAAACCCTGTGGACAAATATCATTTTAGTTAGACTGTCATTTGTCATATAGCGTCGTATAACCAAATGTCGGCAACGCGTCACGTCTAAATAATCAAATCATTGAATAAAAACCATCATCATTGAAATATTCGTAATATGACACGTACAGAAATTCTTATCTCAATTGGCCTCTAACAAACGCCCTGATTATCTTAAATGCATATTAATTCGATTAAAAAATCACATAAATATTGAAACAGAATCAATCAAAACTGAAGCATTTACAACACATCTATTTGGTTATTGATTGTTTTTTTTTTCTTTTTGCTTAGTAAATTAATTGAAAATAAAAAATAAATTCTATTTTTAGCGAATGAAGAACTTTATTGATATTAAATACAAATAAAACAGACACGTTTATCAATAGATTTTCTTAATTTAAAAACAAAACTAGAAATTTTCTTAATTTAAAAACAAAACTAGAGATTTTCTAAAAAAAAAAAAGAAGAAGAGAAAATCCGTTTTATTATCGTTGTTTATAAAAATTGTCGATTGAACAGTTGTAAGCAAATGATATTGCTGCTTATCAATCCGAAGTATTTTGTTTTGTTTTGTTTTTTTTTTTTTCTTTTTTGTTATAGTCCAGAGGGTGTGAAACAACAAGTTTACAAAAAAATAATCTTCAATTGGGCCAATTGTTCGTATTCAACCGTTTTCACAAGCCGAACATGTTCGTTCATTCACACTCTCTCACATTGTTACTAAAGAATCATACAGTTGATGGCCCCGTCACAGTTATAGTCACAATCACAATCGAACGATATATACATACAGTGCACTGAATTTTGTTTGTGATTGCTTAAGCATTTAAGCCACAATCAAAATGTTTGGCCTTGTGAGTTTGGTGTAAACATTTTTAGTACTTTGCATTTTTGCTTGAGTTTTGATACCGAGATAATAAATCTGTGAGGAGGGTTCTTAACAAATCATCAAAACTAAACGTGAAAATGTTTGCGTGCACAAGACAGAGAGAGAGAGAGAGAGAGACACGCACGCACTATACAAAATATATATTCAATTCTCTTTGCTGTAATCAGTGCGTTTATTTGTTTCATTTCAATTGAATACACATTCGAGGTCTTTTTTGGACGCGACGCGGCAATGGCGTTTATTTTGATTGTAATAGAGGGTGAAAATTGTATTATATCAATTTGTTTATCTCTTTAAATATTATCCCAGTCTGTGTAGTCTGTTTGGAAATTTTGTGTGTGCACTATCTAACACGGAATTTAATCGAAACGAAACGAAACAATGACAATGACAATGACAATGGAAATGCAAGACAGAAAAGGAAAAAAAAAGAAAAAATATAAGTAACATATTTCAATGAATGAGATTTATTATTAGTATGCTAGCCATGCAAGCGTCAATGTGACAATTGATGCACCAGTTTTTTTTTTTATACACATTTCATTGCAAATGGATTAAGAAAAAGTTGTGTTCTGATGTCTACATTTCAATTTTTTCTTCTATTTATTGCGATAAAATTGTTTTGATTTTTCGCAAGTCTATCCAGTTTTTCTATGACATTTTCAAACATTTCCAAAGTTTTTCGTTTCTTTTTTTTTTTTGCTTTGTTTTGTTGTTCTTCTCTTTTCTGCCATAAATTATTGAGACGTTATGTTATTTTGAACTTTTGAACAAATTTGTTTTTTGATTAATCACTTATGCGCACCGTGCGTGCACTAACTGGTAAACAATTACGCACAATAATATATTAAAGTATATTACCGGTTCAAATGACGGTCCATATCGTGCATATCGTTAGGCACGCGTCAATTCAAGTGCTTTTAATTTTCGTTATAGTTTGGGTTTGGTATTCCCATAATTGTTGTATATATGGAATTTGTATTTGTTTCGGATTTTATTCAAATACAATGTTGAAAATATATTTTCTAAGTTGAAGTAAATAAACGGTAGTTGAAATGGAAAATATCGAAAAGATGACTGCGAAAGAATTATTTTTCAATAAACTTTTTTTTTTTTTTTTGTTTGTTTGTGTGTGTGTTTTATTCTACTGTTGTTGATGGTTCATTTTGATCGTTGGTTTGGCAGGGTGTCTGACTTGTGGCTGCGTTGAAAATTCAATTCATTTCAATATCAGTAGTTTGTACTTTTTTTTTTTTTTCTCCCTTACTGTAATCCATAGATAATAATAGGTTTTAATACACTGATGTTCACACCAACACGTGTCACAGGCCATTTTTTGTTATCTTCTTACCACACATCGTCTATGGTGTTTTCCATCAAATTCATCCAAAATGTAATTTGATTGGCACGTCACAATAATAATTCACGTAATTTTTTTTTTTTTTTTTCTAGATTTTTTCTTGTTTGAATTCCAAAAAGATTGTATTTTCTTTTTTTTTTTTTTCTTGGAAAATTAAAATAAAACAAGTAAAATGTAAATAATTCTAAGAAAAAATTGAATATAAATGTATGCCTTGAAAAGGATATTTTGTGTCATAATTTTAATTTCTGAAAACACGAACAAAACAATAAAAAAAAAAAACAAAAAACCTCAAAAATATGTACTCAATTTGTTGGAAGCATGTGAAGGTGAATGATGATGATAATCAATTCGAAAACATCAAGCAAAATATGTCAAAAGATGTAATTCATGAATTATAATATTCGTTTGGCATGCAGGAATACCAAACAACGTCACACCGGCACACTCCTTTCATATCAGAATGTTACATACGCTCCAAGCTTTAACACTTAATGCGAAATTTTTGAATAAAAGCACGTATTTTGAATGGAAAACTTATCGAAATGAGAGCATTACGATACGACATAATGTGGATATAAACGTATATATATATATATATATAATTTCTTTTTATATGAATTATATGCTAGATGTTGATGAAACGAGCTAAACGAAATATGCAGGAATATAATGGAATAGAACGTAAACGGTGAATGGTAGAATAAAATAAGTAAAACGAAACTGTCGACTGTTGCTCGATATTTACGCTAAAATTATGCTTGAGGGTGCGACAAAATGAAATTATATGGCCAATACCGTCTAAAATTACCATTTTACATTCCATGTCATAACGTACAGCATACAAAATTGTTTGTAATCGAGCTTGAATATTAAGACAATATAGAAGCTAAAGAAGAAAAAGAAGAAGAAGAAAACGATGACGACGAAATATGAAAGAGAAAAATAGATAAATAAAGAGAGGGAGGTACGGAAAGAGAAAATTTTTTAGAGAAAGCGAAAAAGAAAGAGGGAAAGAGAGAGAGAGAGAGAGCAGACAGAGAGAGAGAGACAGAGACAGAGAAAGAGAGAGAGAAACTTTACGCTGTGTTGTTTCAACGAGATAAGATAGGTTTGTGCTCATGAATTGAAATAATTAAAATGAGCAAGAATGCCGACGGAAAAATTGATTTTCACATTAAAAAAAAATATTTTCAGCAAAAATCGTGTTGTTTAATTCATTTTTACGCTTAATAGGATTATATATTTGTAATGAATAGTAGAAATAATTCAGCCTTATTGACCGTATACAATATGTTTGATGACTTTGAAAATACACGTACATTGGCTTTGATTAAAATATGGACACAATGAGATTATTTCAATTCCGGAAGATTTGATAATAAACTCGAATATTGGTCAATGTCAATTAAGAGCTGCAAAATTCATCACGAATAATACCGGCTGCAATGAATCGAAGTGTGGCAGACAGTCACATATACAAAAACATGAAAGAGCCAGAGAACGAAAGAGTAAAGAGAGAGAGAAAGAGAGAGAGAGAGAGAGAGAGAGAGAGAGAGCGAGAGAGCAAAGAGAGAGTAGGAGACAGATAGATAGATAGAGAAAGAGAAAGAGAAAGAGAAAGAGAAAGAGAATGAATAAGGAAGACAACGATAGAGGAGCACATTAGAAACGCTAATAAATTATCTGCAAACAATCAAAAGAATTAAGATTATTTAATTTTCAATATCTTCTGGTTGTTGTTTTCCCTAATACAATATTGTTACCGGAGCAAATAATGTTGGCAGACGCTTTTATTACAATCCAAGTAAACACAGAGATTGTTTTAAAACAAAATTGAAGCCCAAACCGAATGGAGTGGAACAAAGCGAATAAAAAAAAAAAAAGAAAAAAAAGTGGAACAACGCAACGAAGGAAAAAAAAAAATATTATTACAGCAAAGAGTAAACATGAAAAAGCCAAACAATAAAGTCATACGTTTTTTCGGTATGTACGTTCAAAAAATAAAAAAAAACAAAAAAAAAAAATGCAAAATTCAACATAGTCAAACATATACCGCATATTGACTCAATAAAGCGAAAGAAAAATGAAAAGCATACAATTATATATATACTTGTGTGATAAACTCATTTCGATTTTGCCATATATATGTGCGTATGTTTACTACAATTAATTTCTTCCTTTAATAATTTTCCTCGTTGAGCATATTTACTTAGTCGATAAAACGGAAACGGTATAAAAATTCCAAAATACACTTTTCCCATGGACATTTGTTAGAGAGATAAAACAAAACAAAACAATAACAACAACAATAACAAAAACAAAATCGAAACCACAATATGCCGAATAATTAATCGATGATACATTGATGAGGTCAATATCATATTCATCACAATAAATGAAAAAAAAAAAAAAAAAAAAAATAAATAAATAATTATTTAAATTTGTAGAAAAAAATGAAACTTATTTAATTTCATTATTTTTATGATTTAAGTTAAATTATCATTGTGCGAGAAAATTTTGTAATTTTTTTTTTTCAATTTTTGCATCTTGTGTAATGCGTAATGCCGCAACATGTAAATTATAAATGATAAATTTTATTTCGAAATTGCATTATTCAAAAATATGAATATAAATTTCAATATGCAATTTAATTTTATGATACACATACACACGCACACACACACACACACACACTTTTAAAATTAGATTGTCTCCTGTGATCATGACAAACAATGTCAATCCCATGAATAATCATTGTTTATCCATTTGTAAACGAAATCTTATCACTATCTTTATGATATATCTGGATTATAATAAAAATGTGTGATCTGTGTGCGCGGTGATCGTCATCATTAAAGTGAAAAAAGAAAAATGCGCGTATTGTATATATGTCGGTTCATCATGATGGGGAATATAACTTTTTATTTTTTTTTTTCATTCTTCTTTATCGCTTGCTACAAATTTCAAACAATATAGTGCTTTGAAACAGAATTTTTCGTTGTTGTTGTTGTTTTTTTTGTTTCGTTCTACAACAAAAACCAACGTGGTTTCGAGTAAAAGTCAAAATGAAAAAGTTAATTTTATTATCATTACATTAAAATTGTATGGTGATATAATTTGGGATATGCGTAATTCATTGTGCCGCTTATTTTTTTCCTTTTAGCTTGACTTGTTTTTTTTTTTTTTTTTCTTTTTTTTTTCTTTTTCGGTGATATTTTACGTTGAATACGTTAGTCAATTATGTGTATTGTGGTGGTTGTTCAATGTACGTTGTTTGGTGTTCTTTGTTCAAAAATGGCTCGTTTTCTTCCGATTCAATTTTCTCTCCCTCTCCGTTTTCTATTTCTCTTTTTTTGTTTCCCTCTCTGTCTATTTTCCCTTTTTTCTTTATTGTTAGTTAAACAAACAAAACACCCATTCCATTACAATATAAAATATTATGTGGCAAAAGGCAAAATGCAACTAGAAAATCATCGTCCAGGAATATGAAGGACAGAAACAATCAATTTGTTGTTGCTGGCAGCAGCAGCAGCAGCAGCAGCAGCAGCAGCAGCAGCAGCAGCAATGTTGTTGTCGTTCGTATTGTCATCGATGTCATCGTACACATTTGAAAGTTGTACACATTGCGACAGATAGATTGAATTGAAATAGGCATTTTGTGTAAATGGTATTGATGCACAGCCAAAATATTGAATGAAAAAATATAATAATAAACAACAAAGAAACTGCCGAAGCAGCATCACCAAATTTCAACGATAATTTTTACAATAAAACTCAAAATCTGGTACTGTTGTTGTCATTTGAATGCATTGAAAATGTATACACAATGTTTCATGTTTTCGTTTTCGTTTTTTTTTTTTTCTTCTTCTTCTTCTTCTTCTTCTTCTTTTTTGGTATCCGAATTGTGCATGTGTATTGTTATTGTGTCATTGCATTGCATTGAATTCAATAGATCTGCTATAACCTCTATTACCAAGCGATTTTCTACATATTTAGGAATCTGACGCGTTCAATTCACAATCGTTTAATATTTAATGTAAATAATAAAATGGAAATCCACGTGCAAATTCTATCTGTCGATTTTGTTATTTGTTTTTGCTCATTGATGTTGCTGATGCTGATGCCTGATGCTGCTGCTGCTGCTATTTTCTTGCTATGGCATTTCATTTTTGGCTTTAACACAGTTTGATATGTAGATATCTATGATTTGAGAAAACAAAAACAATACATCACACACACACACACACACACACACACACACACACACACACACACACACACACACACCCACACACACAAACACAAAATTTTGGGTCCGTGCAATTTGCACTGAACTCTGATGATACTAAATTCAAATAAACACACAACTACAAAATATCTGCACTCCATTTATATTTTGTTCATTCAACTTATAGCCGTTAAACGTTGACTAAATACCAATAAATCGCATGATTGTAACATTTTTCGTGCCATTCATTCATCAGACAATTTAAATGTATTTTTGTTTTTTTTTTTTTTTTTTTTTTCTTTTTTTGAATGTGTTTTTGTACGTGCCATACAAATGAGATTGTCAATTTTGACAAATGTATTTTGGCTACTGGCTCACATGGTCTCTCACAATTTGTCTGTCAGCTGAATGCGATCGACTGATTCTTAGAGCGATCCATATGCGAGGTGGTAAAAGAAACAAAAGAAAACGATGACACTGCAGGATGCAATCGATTGTGTAATAACAACCAAAATACATCCGACGGGTAGCGAGAACATAACACAACACAATAAAATAATATATATATGATGTGGCGCTAAATTTTCTATCTTCCTCTTTCTCTCTCTCCCTTTCTCTTTTCGGTTCTCTCTTACTCTATCTCTATGTCCGTATATATGTTGTCATTTTAGCCTCAATTATTGATATGCACAATAGAAAATTTGGGCAAAATTCGAGGCCAAAAGCTACGGAAGAGGCGAGCGATCAAGAGATGAGAGATCAGAAAATCAGATAATAAGGGTTTTTCGTTTAGAAGCGATCTCAAGCTATAAAAACGAACTTACTTTTCTGCATTCATTCAATTCATACACATATCAATTTTATAATAGAATGAAACGATTTCTTTCTCTCTCTCTTCTCTCTCTCTCTCTCTCTCTCTCTCTCTCTTTCTCTCTTCATCCATTGCAGATCTAAACTCCAATCTCAATGCCTACTAAATTGGTATAGTTTTGTGAGCTTATGCGCCTAGATATTTTTCAATAGTAATGCGAAAAACAAATAACATTGAATGGAGTTTTTATTTTGAAAACAGTTAAGGTATTTCAACTATTCGAAACATTTCACTGATATTATTATTATATTATTGTTATAATTTTTATTGCTACAGCATTGTAATTCATTGTGCTGTTATTTGGGTGAACACATACACACACACACACACACACACACACACACACACACACACACACACACACACACAACAATATTTTTACAATGATTACAGTACAATACTCATTGAATTGTTGGTTTTCTGGCGATGTAAATTGTTGCGTTATGATTTTTGTTTATAGGTTCAAAATATCTTTGAACATCGTTAAATGAAAGTTATCTGTTTTATATTCTTCTTTTCTTCTCCTCTCTACTCTTCAATTCTAAAATGATGGTAAACTTAACTGAGACATGTTTAAATGTTACATTTTTTTTTTTTTTTTTGCATTTAATGCCATTTGATATTTACTCAAAGGATTTGTGTTCCTTATTATTATTTACTTGGTTTTAGTTTGAAGCAAAATATATACATCCGTAAATGTTTCGATCAAAGAATATTTATGTACTAAAAATGGACCAGCCTAGGGACCAACAATTTCAAAAGATGAAGGAACAAAAAAAAAAAAAAAAAAAAAAACTAAGCATATCGTAGCATATATTCATTTTATTCGCTCATCTCTCAAAATATATTATAAAACGTTATGTTCTGAAACCTCCAACTGGAAGAGTAGACGAAAAAAGAAAAAAGGAAAAAAAAAACAGTGATTGTAAGAAATCAATTTCATACAAGTCATATTGAACATTACGATCCCTTTTTTTCTCATGCCAATAAATATACGTAGCAAAAACAAGAGATGGCGTCAATGGATTCATCCTATTGGCGTGCAAGTAGGAAATTTTCCCATTTTCTATGCATTTGATATTGCTATTTTGTTTATTTTCGTAATTAATGTGTTGATCGATGATGGATTTGCGTTTACTTTCAATCAATAAAAATATATCTATAGATATATAATGCAAAGTAAAGAAAACAGATATGATGCAATAAAGTTTGAGCAAAATGAAACGGAAAAAAAAAATGAGGAGAATATAGCATGGAGCGACCCAATGTCGCCCGTTCATAAATTTATGATTCTTTAAATAATGATAGAGTTCTTGAATAAATGGTGTGTGTGTGTGTGTGTTTTTTTTTCTCTCTTTAAATTCCATTTATGATGAATCTTGTCTTGATATTGAGTATGTAAACATTTCTTTAATATACAATTTTCAGAAGCAATCGATTTTCTTCCGAAACGAAAATTCGATTAAATAAACAATAGAAAATCACATTAATCATTATTCACGTTTCACATTAAGATATTAGCATAAAGTCGATAATATTTGCATCGAGTGTATATCGATACAAATGTCTTGAAATGATCGAGCAAATTAAACATGTTGTTTTTGCAAGCATAAAACGCTCTATTGGATCAAACACAATAAATCTGATAAAAGCCATACAAAAACAATATTCGTTTACATTTGCACATTGTATGGATAATGAAAATAATCATCAACATTATTAACAATAACTTGAGAAGAGACAAAAAGAAATTTAACGAAATTTTCGAAAAGAAAATCGAAGAAAAAAAAAAACCGTTTAGAGACAAATTTAATGAAGAAAGATAGACGCATAGACACAGATAGACAGAATGAAAAACTGCCGGCTGATAAATGTGAAAATATAATAATTTTATGTATGGATTCATTTGGTTATTATCATTATTCTCATTTTGTTTACGCATTTTTCTAAGTTCCTGTCTGTTGGCTGTTGATACAGTAGAATTGGTGAAAAAAAAAAAAAACATAAAATGTCTGAAGAGCTGAACTTTGTTTGTAATTCAGATGTCAGTTTGGTTACAGCAAATGCGATGGAAAAAGTGGTTTTGCGTATCTTTACCTTTATCTCGCGTGCTCTTTGCACTGTTACCTGTCATTGGTTCATATTTGTTGGTCTTCCTCCACTCTCTTCCTCTTCTCTCTTTCTCTCTCTCTCTCTCTCTCTCTCTCTCTCTCTCTTTCTCTTTATTCCTTTCTCTCTCTTTCCGTCTTGCTCATTTCGTTTACATTGTTTTTCTTTGGTTTTGTTTCGGCGGCTGTTTTTTTCTCTCCATTTCATTTTTGAGTATTCATTTGCAACAGTTTTCCACATCTCTTTCATTTCATTTACTCAATATCACAATCTCTACAATAGATAAATGCGGCTATGATGAGCCGACTTTGCTTATGTTTGTGGGTGTATTGATACATGCATCTATATATATATATGTACAATGTCCATTGTTCGATCGATCTTTTCAAAAGAACCAGAATATTGTAAACATTGAATAATGAACTTATTGGATTTCCGGTTTGAGTATTGTATAGGAAGCAAGAAAGAATGAGAAAGAGAGTGTGTGTATTCATTGCATCATAATGCTATATACATTATTATCGAATGTCTTTTGAGATACAGTACATGGTTCGAGTGCAAACATTAGCTTATTGCTCCTACACTCATCACAACATAATGGCATTATTTGGCTCATTGTAAAACACATTTTACGCGCTGAGTAATTTAAAATTTACGTATGATTTACCACCAATGGGCCAATTCTCGTTGTCTCTGCTGCTATACATTCTGCTTTTTATTTTTTTGCCTTCTTCTCTCTTCCTTTCAAATTTATCTAAAATCCAAAAGAGAAATGGGCATCAATAAAAATTGTATTCATTTTTTTTTTTGAATTCGTGGCCGAAAGGCGAAATCATTTGTTATATAAATTGCATTAAATGTTCAAAGAATAAGAGAAAAACAAAAATAGCACAAAGCAAATGAGTGCAATGTACAATAATAAGAGAAAATATTGCAAAATAACACATTGATACTATTAGAATCACCTATGTTATGGTTTATTTTACTCTTTGTTTGAATGATCATTGTTCAGCCTTTTCATAATCTATTTTTGACATGTTGCCTTTTAAGTATTTCTTTGGTCACGGATCATTGATTTTAGATACACAAATAATTTGACATCCGTTTAAATAATATGTTATTGTCTGCATCATTTTCAAGTGATTATATCGTTTTAGTACTTTGAACAGATCATTTGGTTTCATATCTTCAAAAATAATATGATTATTACGATTTCAACATGAAATGAGTGATAAAAAAAAAAATCCATTTTTGTTTAGAAATCCATTTTAGAAATTTGTGAAATCAACGATAGAACATTAAAAACAAATATAGTTTTAATGAAATGAAAATCAATATATTCTATCATCACTCACAAATTCGTTAAATGATAATATTTTCATTGTCCATGTTCTTCTATAGCAATAGTCTACTGTTTCTAAAAATTTATTTATGCATCAACCATATACATTCGACTGCAACTACAATTCTTATTCAATTCATGATTTTTCTTTATTTGTCTTTTATTTAAGTACAAATGTCTTTTCTCTCACACTCTCTCTCCTTCTCTCTCTCCTTCTCTCTCTCCTTCTCTCTCTCCTTCTCTCTCTCCTTCTCTCTCTCCTGCTCTCTCTTTCTCTCAATCTCTATCTTTCTTTCTCTTTCTTTCTCTCTCTCTCTCTCTCTCTCTCTCTCTCTATTTCTATTTCTCTTTCTCTCTCTCTCTCTCCCTCTCTTTCTCTTTCTTTCTCTCTCTCTCTCTCTCTCTCTCTCTTTCTCTTTGTCTCTCTCTTTCTCTTTCTCTCTCTCTCTCTCTTTCAACAACATCCTTTAACTTGTTGAAAAACAATAAACATTTATGTAAACGAGAGTGTAACAAAATGGCATGACAATGTCATGATGATATAATGGAAAAATATACGGAAAAATAAATCAAACGATATCATGCAATACAAAAGTTGCATTCAATATGTATCACTAATCAAAATTTTCATTCAAAAGCAAGTCAATTTAAACATTCAAGGTTATCGGAACACTATTGCTTTGCATTTGAAATGATGTCAATACGCTAGTAAACGCTAATAAAAACGTTGAATGTATGGGTTTGAATTGGAAATAAACACAAAAAAAAGAAAACAAAAAAACTAAAACTTAATAATAATGCACATGTTGAAGTCGGTGGCAACATCAAAAAATTGCTCACGTTTATAATAAACAAAAGTCAACATTTATCTCAAATAGCCTCACAAATTGTGTGTGACAAAACAAAAGTTTTTACAATTTGTATGATGTCTTGTTAAAATGATTTCATAATGAATGCAACATGGACCGAAACAAATCACTTAAATGACAAAAATACATCAAAATTGTTGTGTTTCATCCATGAAAAAGAGAACATTTAATACAATTGCCCTTTTTTTGGCAGAAATCTAAAGAATTCATTTTCAAATGATTGATATTCTTTTTGCTACTACAAAAATCTAAAAGTATCATCATTTCAATAATAATGAACAATCCACCTGAAAATATTTCGAAATTTTTTTGTCTTTTCAGGCCTTTTATGTGTCAAAACCGCCACAATAACAAAACAGATAAAAAAAAAACCAAGCAAGAACTATTACAACAACAACATCAACCACTTACAATGATGTCGTCTTTTATGTTATTTGGATTTTATTTGTCATGGACTACCGTTATGCACATCTTTTCATACATATGGATTGTTTTTTCTGGGTGACAGATAACAAAAAAAAAAAAAAAAAAAAAAAAAAATGAGAAGAACTTCATTCACACATATAACAAATCTGACAATTTGATTTGGGAAAGTGCTTGTGTGAATTGGAAAGTTTTATTACCATTTAACAATATTCAGTTGTGTCTGGCGTGTAAAAAGTGTGTAATACTGTTCGGTCATGGTAACATTACACATTAATTGCGTAGATACTCATTTTACGTATATTTGAATGTCACATACTTATGTGTATGCGCGCGCGTTCGATAAAAAAAAAAAACAAAATTTACGTTACAATGAATAAAGAAAGATCTCTCTTGTCACACGCCATTTTAGGTGCAATTTACATATTATTGTGAGTAAACTCAATTCATTTAGTTGAACTTTTTCTTCGTAATTTTTAGTTCTCTCTCTCTCTCTCTCCTCTCTCTTTCTCGCTCTTCTCTCTTTCCCTCTCGCTCTTCTCTCTCCCTCTCTCTTTCTCGCTCTTCTCTCTTTCCCTCTCGCTCTTCTCTCTCCCTCTCGCTCTCCCTCTCGCTCTCCCTCTCGCTCTCCCTCCCCCGCTCTCTCTCTCTCTCTCTCTCTCTCTCTCTCTCTCTCTTAGTTTTTATCAACAATTGAGTTAATTTCAGTTGGTCGAACAATTATGATTGGATGACAAAATCGTGATTGTTGTAAGTGTGATCGCATTCGAAAACAGCATTGAGCTTTATACTCGAATATTGTATTAAGACAGTTATGATTCATAATGCAAAATTCAAAATATACAAAAATGTTTATAGATCTGCATAATATATTTTTTTTTCGTTCTTTCGATTTGATGATGATAATTCATTTAGTTATAAACTAAATAAGAATCTGTTTGTTAAAGACTATATTTTAAATGTTTGGTTCATATGAAAATCCTTGTTAAACAATTTATTTAGCTTAATTTCCAAAATACGATTGTGTGAATGAACAAAAATAAGTGTGGAAAACATTCATGCTCATACCAATAATAGTATTGAAGCACACGCATGGATAGCATGATAAGGAAAAGATAGAAAAATTATCGAAAGACAAACTATTCGAAAACGAAGATATGCGTACTAATACACAAAAAATGTTCTGGCGGTTCTTTCTTTCTTTCCATATCAATTTTGTTTTTTTTTTTTTTTTCTTTTTTTTTTCTTCTCTCTGTGTTTCGTATTTTGGTCTGTTCGCTTATGTGAATATACAATATATATCTGGTTTTGTTCTGGTATATTCACACATTTTAACTTGATTAACACATCGAATTTATTAGATTGAACCTACGATCATTTTGATGTGCGAAGATGAAACAGAAATTTACAGAAAATGTGAAAAAAGAAATAATTTCCTTGTTCAATTGCACATTGACGTATCGCATGTGACAAAGAGAACGAATGAAAAAAAAAAATAAAAAATAAAATAAAATAAAAGCAGGCAAGAATCGTCACAAATAGCGACATTCTTAGGTTGCACATCAGCATGGTATTCAATCTTTGTCCGAAAGTGGCGCGACAATAACAAGTGTGACAATGAATAAGTGAATATACACAGAAAAGTAGCCTGTGTAAAGTGTGGAGAATGCGTAAAAAATGACGATAACGACGACGATGGCGACGACGACGACGACGTCGATGACAACAAAAACAACATAAACCATGCAATGGAATATGAGTGATGGCAATGCCTTTTAATGATCTAAAAGTGACGAGACCATGAAAATCAATGAATTCAAGCCGATGCAATGCGGCATACATTGCCCTTCGTGAACAATCAATTTACTCTTGAGTTGTGCCTTTTTTTTTCGTTTTTTTTTTTTTTTTTTTGTGTTTTGAACGTTTTTTTTTTCTGTTCGTTTCAATTCTTTTTTGCTTCGATCACTCGATGTTTTTAATGGATGTTAACAAACATCGCATCACAATTTATTGCTGCACCTTTATTAATTTCATCGTTCGTCTCCTGATGCACCAGCAGCACATATATCAACACATCCAATACATTCACTTCGTTCACTCCATTCAGTCGCGTTCATTGTATTTTTGTGGTACTAATTTGGAACGCCGCCGTTTTATTTTCATATTTCATGTTTTGATTGAATTATTAGCATACAGCCGGGCCATAAAACTTACTGCAATGCCAACTGACATTGGCCTCTCTATCTTTGTTAGTTTGTCTGTTATTTTCTCTGATTTTGCCTCCGTTTCTATGCCGATGCCGATGCCAAATGCTTTTGTTTCCGATTTTCGTGCATTAATATGAATAATATGACCGCTACTACATTATTTTTTATAACTAGCAATTCACACATATACATTTACATTTATAGTATGTGCGTTTTGTATAATAAACTCAATTTAACTTTACTATTGATCGATCGTCTCGATTGTATCGTTTGATCCTATCGCTTCTGTTTTTAGCATGAATTTATCTACATTTTCTACACTCAATCTATTCTCTATGGCATAATTTACTTCAACAAATATTTATGATTTTTTTTTTTTTTTCTTTTTTTTCGCATTTCAAGTTTTATTTACCTAACCGCCCGGTTTGTGCCGTGCAAATGTAAGAATCATAAATGAAAATTTTGTAATATACAGATTGGCATTGCGAAAATATAAATAATTTCGATGAAAATGAATGCGTAAATTTTCAAATTTCAATAAATTGGAATTTTCAAACAGCAAAATTTACCTTCCGAATAATGCAATGTGCGTTTGAAAAGTATGATTGCAATGCAATTCATAGAGAGCCATCTGAATAGTTCACATTGCATGACTTGCACAATTTTCGTTTTTTTTTACATTTATTTGCTGTTTAGTTTTTTTTTTTTTTTGGGCTTGTATCATAATATGTAGAATTACATTTTAAGCCACACGAATGATCATACTCATGTCATCGACTTTGCGCCGACTTCTTTTGTGAAATATTTGTTTTTGTTATTCTGTTAGAGCATATGCATTCTCTCTCTCGCTCTCTCTCTCTCTCTCTCTCTCTAGCTCTCTCTTTCTCTCTGTATTATTGTATTTCTGTTGTTGAATGAATGGTACTTTTGAATGAACTTAGATATATGGACATTTCAACGGCTTATTTCCGTCGACACCAATTGCATCAAACTAAACAAAAAATACCTTGAAAATATGAAATAGTTATTCAGAAATATGTTATGACAACGTTCAAGTGGTTCCTGTTCACAATTCAACAATCGTCGCTTCAATGCAAACGAGATATGCCTGAACACGCGACTCTTATTAAATGACAATGCCATTTTACGTATTTCTTTTCAATCCATACATAGTACGTGTGTGTGTGTGTGTGTTTATATGCATAGAATATGTATTTTTCATCGATAATCATCAAATTGAGCTTATGTAATTGAATCAAAAATAACAACAAATATAAGCAAATGTAATGGTTTTTAATTCGAAATTTTTGGGGTGGTTATTCGCGTTACAGATCACCGATTCAAATATGCACCGCTGAAAGTTTGAACAGATGAAAAAAAATGAAAAAAAAAAAACGATAAATAATTGTATAGATGCAAAGTCGGCACATGTACAAAATCGTTTATGATAGTTTATTGTCCTAACAATTGGTATATTTTCTTTTTCGTCTTCTTCTTCTTCTTCTTCTTTTTTTTTATTTTTATTTTTCTGTTCACACTTCATTACATGTTCAACCACATTACGGTTTATTTGTTTAAAATGAGTTCAGGCTAGTTTTTCGCCGACGCATAAGCCTGAAGATAGCCCATATGAAATTTCTGGGCAATGAATTGAAGAAACTAAAACAAATGCCCACATTATTGACTTATACATTATTATCAATGATCATTCAATGCTGGTCAAACAAACAAAACTCGATTAGAGACGAATAGCAATAACAACAACAACAACCAAAAAAAAAAAAAAAAAAAAATTATTTGCTTTCACTTAAAGTGGGTTCTTTTGGTTTTATTGTGAAAAAAATATTCATTACAAGCCTTTGGAATAGCCGATTTCAAGTTCAATTGATTTTAAAAAGACTATGAGAGACAATTGAGAATTGAATCGAAAAAAAGTGCATACAAGAAAACACAACCATATGAGAATGATCGATACAAGAAGAAAATTGCAGTATTGGAACGCAACAGAAAATGAGAAAATCAATAAAAAAAAAAAATAAATGAAAGGAAGATGCGCGCGAGAAAGCAAGAGAATATACATATATTTATCGAAATATGTTCCACTGGAGGTCTTTTTCGCTTAAGCGATCCTCCTGTGCACACAAACAGCTTTTCTCTCCCGTCGGGTCGCACATCATAAACTTATGATTTTGTATTCGGTTTTATTTGTTTTATAAACATTTTATTTTTTTTTTTTCCTCTTCATTTTACGTATTTTAAACTTCATATCTTCCACTAGCACTTAAAATTCACTAGAAAAAAGGTGTTATGAGTGAAAAAAAAAGGAACCTTCTGTAAACAAACGCAATTATTACATCGAACTCTCCAATTCTCTCGAAAAAGATGCCTTTTAATTTCCATTTTTATTTTCCATCTTATATAGAAAGCAAGGTGCTGTGCAAAAGAGAGCGAGCTAGAGAGAGAGAGAGAGAGAGAGAGAGAGAGAGAGAGAGAGAGAGAGAGAGAGAGAGAGAAGACCATTGCAGAGAGTAGAGGGGAAAATATAGAGATACAGAGAGAGAGCGAGAGAGAGAGAGAGCGAGAGAGAGAGAGCGAGAGAGAGAGAGAGCGAGAGAGAGATAGTGAGAGAGAGAGAGAGAGAGAGAGAGAGTGAGAGAGCGAGGGAGAGAGAGAGAGAGTGAGAGAAAGAGAGCGAGGGAGAGAGCGAGAGAGAGAGAGGTGGGAGAAAGATAGTGGGAGAGAGAGAAAGAGAGAGAGGCCAAAAGAGCTTTAAAAGATCTTTTGATGCAGGTACAATCAATCTCAAGAAGATATGACGATTACCAAAATTTTTTTTTTTTTTTATTAAACATGAAAAAGTACCATTTTTTATTTGTCATTCATTTCATCGCCAGTGCAAACAAATGCATGCATTGTTTTATTCGGCTCTTGCATTTTATCTTGTTCCTATTCATAAACGAAAAATGTAAAAAAAAAAAAATCATTCTAAGATGGCCCCATGTACTGTGGATTGGTGCAAATAATCACACGAAGTACCGGAAAAATAAAGATAAAAATTATGAAAACAATATGTGCGCTAAACAAACGATGAGACCCAAAAGAACGGATATGATATTAAAAACAAAAAGAGAAGAAAAAAAACTCCAAGAAACACACAAGAAATTCGATATGAATTTCGAAAAGCTGAAGAAAATGAATTTAAAGAAAAATGTGTGTGTGTGTGTGTGTGTGTGTGTTTTTTTATGTTTGTCATCTTGCACAGATCCGCAGTTGTGGTTACGTGGTTGAGTCAGACGGTCTTCTTCAACTATGAAATAACAGACACTTTTCCCTTTCTTCATTTAGCTTTTTTCGGTTTTGCAGCTCTTGACGGGCTTGAGATGTAAAATTTAAAAAAAAAAAAAAAGTGAAGAAAAAAAAAAACCAAACTCAGCAATAAGCGAACGAAATATCTGTATTGATCCACGTTTATGCCTGTACAGATATGTGACTAAATAAACAATGAAACACTTGTCTTTCATATTTTTCTTCAAAAATTCAACACTTTTTTTTGTCGGTTGCGGCACACATTCGTTGTGAGGTATTTTCGGTGATTTTAACATTATTGTTATATTGTAAAGGGTTTGTTTTTTACTTCTTTTTTTATTTTCTTTCTTTTTCTTCATCGATCAATAAAATCTCAAGTGTATACAACGAACATTTTTGGCACTGAACATTGTCTAACAATTTATTCAACACTGATTGAACCAAAAATGATACCAATTTGAAGTGTTTCAAATATGTTAGATTAATGTAAATAGATTTGGAATAGGATTTTATCAATCCAATTAATTGACAACATCGTAAAATTAAAATTGATTTTGATGTTTTCGAATATATCGATTGATGAAATATGAAATTGCAAAAAAAAAAAGAAAATCTCAAAATAATTGGTAAATATAATGTCTGAATTTAACTGAAATTCAATGTTTGATTTGTGCGGTTTCACATAATTTAGTCTCAATTTTCTTGACGCCATGCGTCACAAGTCATAATCTATATTCTAATTGTTGACTCACAATATAATTTGAGAGAAAAGCCCACACTAACCGACAACAAATTTCGAGCAAACTTGCGCCATTAACCATCGTATATCATGGGTGTTTGTCTCTATCTCTCTCTCTCCTCTCTCTCTCTCTCTCTTTCTATTTTAATTCTTAAAAAATTCGATACAGTTTGGTCTTCTTATTGTTGATATTTACTATTAAAATTATGATGTATTTTGATTTGTTTTTATTATTTTGCTAACAACTACTGAACTGGTGTTATTGTTATTATTCTCTCAATTCGGCATTTGTTTTTTTGTTTTTTTTTTTTTTATCGCTATATTATCGAATGGTGCATGAGATCAGGGTATTTCACCAATTGACGACGAATGAATAGCGAACGAAAGAGAAAAATAAAACTGTATTTGATATTACTGTAGTTGTTGTTCAGCTAATGTTTGCACATAAATATTTGTTCGTGCATTAAATATGCATAAGTAGTTTATTATGTACAATTAGCTAATAAAACCATATGTGCACAATAGTATAAACAAAATGTAGAGAGAAAGAGAGAAGAAGAAAAAAAATCAGCAGTAAAAAAGTAACAACAATTCAAAGGAGCACTTTTGATGGAGTTGAACTCTATTCGATGTATGATGATAATATGGTATTTTGTTTTTATATAAATTCACTAAAAAAAAAAAAAAAACAATAACAAGACCAAATGTTTGAATGCTGATATCGATCGGTCAATGTTGTCTAGTATTCGGTACAGTTTTTTTTTTTTCAATTTTGTGACATAAATCAAATTCTTAATTATGAATACAATACGTAAAATTGTGTATTGAAAATGCGGCCAAAATGTCTGTCACGAATAGGTCAAGTAAGCACCAAACGAAATGCATTTGAATTCGCTATTGCGTTATTAAATAACATTATAAAATGGCCAATAAAAAAAAAAAATACTTGTATGAAGTTATTATGAATGAGCGATACAGTTAGTTGATCGGAGTAAATATGCCTTAGCACTTATTTGGTCGGCAAACTATGGCCATGTCTGATTTCATCTCTGTGTCATTATTAGTTAGAATAAAATTTTGCCGCCTCTATTCAAATGTGTATTTGCGTTCAAAAGGAATTTCCAAATATGTAACATTCTTTACATAAACATTGAATAAAAAAAAAAAAAAAAAAAAAAAACGATACTTAATCTATACGTAACCAAACATATTCAAGTGTAATGCGCAAACATCAGAAACAATAGCGCGGTAGTACAAACTCTCTCTCTCTCTCTCTCTCTCACTCTCTCTCACTCTCTCTCACTCTCTTTTTCTCTTCCCATATATATATATATAATACACACATAATACACGGAACAAACTTGGCAATTCAATGAGGAAAATACTATTTGTTTTTTCTATGGCTGTTGTTGGCTTTTTTCAGTGCCATTCTGAACGGTACGTTCAATATTTGCTGATGCTGTTGGTGCTTTCTGTTATTGTTGTGTTCTCTGTCTCTCGTCGTGTCATTGTTGTCAGTCTATGCTCCGGTTAAGTTATTTATAAAACAAAGTATAATATTAATTTGTTAAATATTTGTATGGCAAATTTATATGCAATGCGATCCAGAGTACATGCGTAAACCCGGAATATCAGACTAGTAAATAAGGAGCCGGTCCGGAACAATAATAAAACAGAACAAAAAAAAAAAAGAAAAAAGAAATAGACTGTGTTTATTTTCGACATGATTTTTGGTTGAAGTGCGTTTGCGGCCAACATTTGACCGAATTTTCACTTATTTCCTATAATACATACTTAATTGATGCATTCTGAAAGACATTTCTCCATATTTTTTTTTTTTTTTTTTTTAATTATTCATGATTTCATTTCACATGTTAGACGCATAGCTTTGGAATATTTCAAAATTGTTCATGTACCGAATCTGTGTTGTTTTTTTCTCTCTCATAATCCACTGAAATTAATATGAGAAAATTTCGATCAATCGAAGGAAATTTATAGGTCAAAATGTTTTTGAACAATGTTACAAACAATTTTGTCATACATTTTGGTTAATCAAATATGCTCAGCCTAATTAAGTTATTTTAAAATGTACGCAAAACACTTCACGCAAGCAAATATTGAGCATCGTTTTGTATTTCATACAAACTTTACTTCAAAACGATCCTAATCAGAATGTTTTTTTTTTTTTTTTTTCTTTTTTTTTCCAAATATTCTTCTATGTAAAGAATTTCATTTTGAACATTTTTCTTGAAAAAATTGTTTTTTAAAAATTATCTGACAAAAGTGAAAATTAATAATATTTCTTGTTTTTGAGAAAAACGAAAATGAAAACGAAAGAGATGGGAATAGAAATGGTATTCACTTTGTCAATACAAAAAACTAAAATTATATTTGAAAACAAGAGACAATTATAACTTGTGCTGTTAAAAACATCTTAACTCTATTCAATTTGCATTCAGTTCACATTTTCATGGTATTCAATTGTCGTATTAACGTTGCATATAGTAACTATGGTTGTACAGCTACTGTAAAATTGTTCAAATATCAAATCAAAGAATCTTTTTTTTTTTTTTTTTCCTCATCATGTTTAATATTCATCTTTACGCTTGATATTGCACAAAATGTACTATTTTAAACATTGGGCATGATATTAATCCAAACAGTTTATTCATAGCTTTTTTGTTTCTTTTTAAACTAAAAGAAAAAGTCTTGTCCTAATTTAATTAATATGGAATGGGGGGCGGGGGGGGGAGAGGGGGATGGTTTTTTGCCTTGCAATTCAATGACTCAAATTGAATCAATTAAAGAAGAAAACTCAAATTGAAAATAATTAAATCGCCCCAAATTCACCATTCAGCTATATTAATCATTGAGTCAATGTAAAAGAAATGATTGAAAATATTTCATTTTAATGTGCGAAAATGTATATTTAATCGAAGAGTTAATGAAAAACGGCATTTTTTTTTTTTCGGGTAAATTTTTCAACAACTTTTTACTAAAGACATACAAAACATTCAATGAAATTGAAAATAAATCAAATTTAAGTACTTGGCATTTGAAAATGAAGAGAACAAAAAAAAAAAACGCACACACAACACAGCAATCAAGTTCAATGAAAATTAAAAGTATCAATTGAAATTTATGTTCTGAATGAACAAAAAAAAAGAAAGAAAGAAGTGTAATTGACATGTTGCGATAAAAGTAATTATTTGAAATAAACAAATAGCAATCACTGTCCAAATTTTCAATTAATCATTTTTGAATTAGTCACCACTTGAGATAAGCGATAGGAAATTTCGGTGACGAGCTTTTGATTTTTTTTTTCTTTTTTTTTTTTTTAGTCAATTCATCGTGTTATTTTTTTCTTGTCTACACCATCGGAATGAAATACATCACATTGAAATTCTACGAAATTACATTGAACTAATGAGAGAACAATTTGCTAATTTCATTTTTGGGAGAAAGCGAAACATTTGAGACAGAAAAAAAAAACAAATCAATACTCTGTTGTTAACTAAATTTGTCTTAAACAAATATATCAAAGAAAAAAAAAAACACACACATCTGTTGAAATGGAAACAAAAAAAAAAGAAAAAAAAATTGTTTTTTTTTCTGTTGTAGAGCGTTATATTTTCGATACGTAAACGCATTAGCAGACATTAACGTGAATTGTTTGTATGGTAATGAAATTTAAATTAGTTCCATTTATAACAATATTGTCGAATATTTAAGACAAAACATCACAATTTTCTGTATGAATGTTGAAAGAGATGCAGTTTCGCATTTCAATTATAAGGAATCGCCCACTTTACTAAATAATTGAATATTTTTCAATTGAATCACGACTTTATGTGTTGTTAATAAACTATTTTTTTTTTTTTTTATAAAAACACACATTTCTTTTTTCTGTTGAAAAGTATTCGATTTTAATTTTTAATTT